>JAQOOD010000005.1:30788795-30915025 GCA_029633175.1 Citrus glauca
ATCTTACTTATATATATGTATATTATATAATATAATTTATTTTGAATAATAATTTACTAACATCATTTAAAAGTAAAATACTTCAAAAGATCTGAAGTATGTCAATATGTTCATTTTTCAATAGACTCATTCAAATTCTAAAAAAAAATTGGTTAAATAAGATTTAGATATATACTCAAAAAATTAAAAAAAAAATTGTTTAATAACCAATATGATATCATTTTAAGTAATAAAACTTATTCGTTATTGAATTATCAAAGGATAAAAGAAAATAATTACTTGGCCCCTTGGGTGTAGCTCAACCAACCATAAATGCATATTATGCCTATTAGTTTTAAGCTATAATATGAGCAAGGGTTAGTCTATAATAGATGAGGATTCGCATCCCCATCCAAACCATTAAAAAGGAATAAAATATTTATTTAGAAATTGAAAAAGAAATTATATAATATGTTAACATTGTCAAAGCTTAAACAACAATAAATTTAGAAATAAGTTGAAAAAATATATTTTTGAATTAAATATTAAAGTATAGAAGAGAATTATGATTCGTTAATCCCTATGAAGAGAAGATAGACTCTAATAAAATCATAATAAAAATTTTATGATTTTACAAGTATATAGTGATTATATCAATATTTACAATAAAAGGTAGAACACAAAGAAGTAAATATATTGGAAATGCTAACTTAATTAGGAAATTTTCAACTTTTCTTATTATTTATAATATAACATTACATTTTTTTTTTCAAACTTCTTATATATCTCGTCTCCATGTTGTTTCACTCTTGAGAGTTGAAGTTTGAGCCCCATTAAATTAAAATTTAAATCACCCTTCTAGTAATATGAATAGTGGGTAGTAATATATCACTCATTTATATCTAATCAAGGAATAGAGATCTTGCATCTAGTATACGTAGATTTTTTCATCTATGCTCGTTAGACTTCTGAGCCGTGCTTACAAGCGTACAAATTCAGAATCCCAGTAGAACCTAAACTGCAATACATTTGTTAGGTACTTGAAGTCCTTGCTTTTTTTGTTTTTCCCCCTTTGAATTACCTGAAGTCATTGCTTACATAGACAAAATTTAAGTTTAGCCTCCAGACGAAACTGAGTGCTAATTTACTAAGAAGCACTTAGCAGCACATGTTTTTGGACGGCGGCGATTTCCATGTTTTCAATTAAATACTGAAAATTACACGTCCCCAGATACATTCCCCCACTGCAAGTTAAGAAAATGAAAAGCTTGGCATTGTTCGGACCTGAAATGAATATGACATGTCTAGATAAGTATCAGAAGCAATTTTTGGACAATATCACTTGTCTACACGGACCACTTTGTACAGTTAATCACAACTTTTCAACTTTCTCCAAATCAACCCATCTCTCTTTCTGAATAGTATATTTTATACTGCGAAGCATCAGATTCAAATACTGCCTTTATTTCTTTTCGGCATTAAGTTCAATGTAAATGGCAACAGATATCGTCACCAAACATGAACCCACCGTCACTGATTGCGCAAAAGTTGGGATAAATTTATTTGCCTCCAACTTGCTTAATAGTAGTAGTTGTGAAATGTGATTTGTGATTATGGTGCTGGCCATTATCGGTAGCCGACTCAAGCACCTGCGTAGCGGATTCGGGATTGGACCCATTAGCGAGGCCTAGTTGCCATATCTGTTACTTAAACAATTGTTGTTTGGTTCTAGTTGTAATGTTAGGTAAGAGTCACTTCAATGCTGTACTCAGCAAAGAACTGAGAAATCACAATGCATCATCGTACATAAAGAAAAAAATTGCAAAATTTGCGTTAACTTCAGTCACTTTTTTTCTTTTTGGGATTATCTTGAAAACTGAAAAGGTTCTATACAATCTACGCTAATAGATTTTTAAGTCCAAAAATAAAATGATGTTCATTGTTGATATTGGAAATTGATGACTAGTATCATCTTGAGGGGGTTCAGGGTCTCCAAAAAGGGGGAATTGATCCCTCGAAGGTAAAGACAAAGGTGGATAGGTGGAAATTTAAAGAACCCTCAAGATGAGAAATAAGGAGATCTCGATCTAAATCTTAAATAAATTAAAAAAGACAAGGTAATAAAGTTAAAATATCGAGATAACGCTACGCTTATTACCAGGAAAGGATCGCAAGAGTACGAAAAAAAAGTAACTAAACTAAGCCACTACACACCCCAAAAATAAGAGAATGACACCCACTTCATGAATCCATGGCCCATTTTTATGTTCAAAAGCTATTTTTAAGGAAGGGAGGGCAAAAACGTAATGTATGGACACTTGTTGTAAACAGAAACTTTTAAAATTCAACTTAAAAAAACACTCTATTCCCTTGAGCATTGGAGTGGACAAACTAAAAAAACCCACCCACTTCCGACCCATTTCACCCTTTTTTTTGGTTTACTATGTGCGTAGATTACCTCATCTGTTGCACTTAATTCGGACCCTAACCGGAAAAAAAAAAAAAAACCAGGCGTCAACATTATATTATTTTTTTAATGTCCAGGTAGTCCAATTACCCTAATCCTTGAATGTGACTCGTAGGATAGAGGTTATTACTGTTCACCACGCTAATCACCTGCGCCCATATCAAGGGTTCGCTTTAGGCTTGTTAAGACGGCCGCATACTCAAGTTTCGATTTTTGTCGGACCAAACTGCCCTCCATTCAACTACTGTCCCATTCCTTATTCCATGGGGAAAGCTGCAATTGATACTGCAGTCCTTTCTGTTTTCAGAAAATTCAATTAGATCACTATTTTCCAACATATCTTTATAAAGCCCATTAGTATTTTTGGCAGATAGGTCCATTGACCATTTTTGGCTGCCTATTTAAAATACCCTACTAGGATTGTTGAGGTAAAATTATACTATCATCGAATTATTTTTAATTCTATTTCCCATTTTCCTTTTTCTCCTTTTTTTGAATTTAATTATATTTTTCTTTTTTCTTTTTAATAATCTCCTATCATAGACAAATCATTTCCAAAACTAAGATTCTATATAATCTTTATGAATTTAAAAAATACACAATGCAATCAATAGCATCTATACAAAGTCCAATGTTTCAATTTTTTCCTCACACCAATAAAAGTTCTTACCTAATAATTACCTCCAAGCAACATCCTTCATTCCTATTGTCACCACCAGATCTCATCTCTAATGTACACTTAATTCACTATAATTTTTATTTAAAGGTCAAAGTATAAAGTTTTAAAAAGTGGAACAAATTAAAAAATTTTAAAAAAATAAAAAATTAATTGAAGATGGCTTGTCAACTTGAACCCCACGGGTCATCTCTAAAAAATCTGTTGTACTAATATTTGAATAATATTTTATTTTTTTTATTTATATAATATTAAAAAAAATACTCGAAAGGTTATTATCTAATTTACGGTCCTTTTAAATATCTTAGCTGTAAAAATGATATTTTTAACGTCAAAAACAATAAGGACTTAGTTCAAGACTTTTAAAAATCTACTAGCTTCTCTGTAGTTTCAGTAAACGAAAAGGACTGCAGTGTTAAACTTACCATGTATGCAACCTGGATTTTCAATTTTGTGTTTCCAAGCCAGCGCAGACTTTCCTTTTCTGGTTTTCGACCAAAGGAAAGGCGTGATGCATGCTGCAGCTTCACTTTCTTAACTCTTCAAACCTCTCCCTTCGCTTTGCATCTCAAACGCAGACACGACTCTCTCCCTGGATCGCCGCTCCTTCCTCTGTTCGCCTACCGTTGAACCGCTCGCAAAATTACAGAATTGCACTCCCTCCTCTGCATTCCACGGGTAATGTTTCTCACTTTGACTTCACATTTTTGTAACCTCCTTGAGTCTCATAAATGATCAGATTTTCTTGCCAAGGGTAAAAGTAAACTTGCAGGTTTAAGGGTCATTATAGTAAAAAGACAAGAGTGTTGAGATATTTACGAAAAAAATGGCAATTCTGTCATTAAAACATTTTTAACCAGATTGGTCCATTTTCTTCCATCAAAATTTAGTCGATAATAGGTCAGGCATAGAACAACAGACGAGTTTCTCTTCTCTTTCTCCTTCGCTGACGGCTGGCTCACTGACTATAACTGGCGTTTTGAGTAGTGAGTGGTGACTCGACGCAACCTCAACAAATGGCTTCAGCTGACGTAAAAGCACAAGACCCTCGAATCGCTGGGATTTCCTCAGCAATTCGTGTCATCCCAGACTTCTCCTAAACCAGGTAGTTTATCGATTATGCGTTGAGGATGGTTGATTTGGAGTTGCATATTAATTTGTTCTGTATGGCTACTGCATTTTGTCATATGGTTGGTGCGCACTCTTCTGGCTTTACTGTTAATATTACAGAGTTGGTTTTATACTGTGTCAGGGATTATGTTTCAAGATATCACAACATTGCTTCTTGATACCAAGGCTTTTAGAGATACTATTGATCTGTTCGTTGAGAGGTACAAGGACAAAAACATCTCTGTTGTTGCAGGTATTATCTGCTTTCTCTCCATTGCATATGTGGAACACTATTAAAGCTGGCTATGAGTTGTCATACAAGTTTTGTTAAGGCTCCAAGCCACAGCTGCCAAATGTTTGGTAACTACTTGCAGATGTTGTTTGGAAGTTGAATTGATTTTACCCCATAATTATCTGATGAAAAGCTTATATTATTCTTATTACTATTTTGTTGAAATTATCAACTTTGAATGTGTCATGTTAACCAAACACCTTCAATTGTTATTTCACGGCAGCTGTGGCTTGAAACCCAGGGACATCATAATACCAAATGGAGCCGAAGACATTAATATTCCGTGATTACTATTCCCATACTTGTGCATAAAATTATAATTGGAAAACAAATTGGAATTCACTTCCTAGCATAAGTTTTAGGTTTCCCCAGAGTGTGCCTATATTTTGAATTGCATGGGCTGTGGATTTTATTCCATGGCTGCTGCTGTTGGAGTGGGTGGGTGGGTGGAAAACATATGATTCTAAGAAGAAAACATGGGCATTTACCAAACACTCTAGCTGTTGTAACCTTCAAAAATTAAGGAAAAACTATACTAATTATGAATTCTATTTATATCAAAATTATAGAGTTTTAGGCGCTATGCTCAAGTAATTATAGTGTCTAGTTTTACTTGTATCATCATTGGAGCTGGACACAGTTTAATAGTGGACGATGAAAACTGGGAGGTCTTTAACCAACTTCTGCAAAAAGTAGACTTCCTACTAGTAGAGTTGACTGACACAATTTCTAAAGAATTAATGAAGTTGGAATAGCAGATATTTGGGTGACATCTTTTCTAATTCATTGATAAGTTGAATTTTTTAATGGAGCTAAAGCTTTTGTGCCCTTCCTATGAGATTCTTATGTTGGTCGCATAATGCAGGGTATTGAAGCTAGGGGTTTTATATTTGGGCCTCCTATTGCATTGGCTATTGGGGCAAAGTTTGTTCCTATGAGGAAACCTAAGAAGCTTCCTGGTAAATCTTTACATCTACTTTAGTAATCTCCCGCTTGGCTGTGTAGTTTTCTGGCTTCTAGAGAAATTCTGGATAACCAAAGAATCTATAATAATTTAAGGTGTGAATTGTGGCTCAAAGTCACATGCTTTAGTACCCGTTTCAGTGACAGAACAAATCACAGTAATGTTAAAATGCTTAGACGTTTGGCAACACTTGCATTCATACTCTTCAGTGTGCATAGTATTTTACTCGGTTTTGTCGGAAGTCTGAATATCCAAGATGACACCATTTCTACGATTTTATAATATTTTGCACTAGGTTTGGTGTTAACTGGCCTCATATGCTTACTGTTGCTCTCTACTTGTTCCCACAAATATTTTATACTTCTGTAGGAAATTATTGTGCACGGTTGAATCTTTTTGAAGCATACTTTCTCCAATTTCATATGTTATTTTCCCACCTTGATAAATGGACAATGGCTCTATGAAACCAACTCAACAGATTACTTATTATGGAAAATGTGAATACGATCGTATTGGTGGTTGAGTAACCATTCCTAAATTGTAGTATTCTCAGTTCTTTTGCTCTAATTAGAAGGAGAAGAATATTAAGATTTACTTCCCATGAAATTGCTACAAAAAACATGTAACTTAAAATAAACGGAGGGGTTGTGTTGTAGCTGAAAAAGTATGTTCCAATATTTAAAAGTTTAGAAAAGAGTAGAAGTGACTTCAAGTTGGAATTGCAGGCACCTTAGCTAGAGTCAACGCTTAGCTATAAAGCAACATGATTACTTTTGGCTGTGGTACTCTTAAATGAAAATTTTGGGGGTTGTTTCACTTAACCAATTATTGGTTATGCAACTCTTGTTACGAGGATTGGTACCTTTATATTTATTGAATGCTAACTGTTTTGCTATTTGATGGTCTCATCAGGGGAGGTTATTTCCGAAGAGTATTCCTTGGAATATGGAAAAGATGTAATGGAGATGCATGTAGGTGCTGTAACAAGCAGGGGAGCGTGCTTTAATAGTAGACGATCTAGTTGCAACTGGTGGGACCTTGTCTGCTGCACTCAGGCTACTTGGTAGTTTTCAAAACCATATATTTATATTGATATGCATACAAATGCTGAATGCCTGCTTTTCTTCATACATTCTTCTTTTTTCATATGCTACAAAGAGTTTTACTCAATTTACTATTACTTCTGAAGGGGTGGATACTGGCATGTAATTTTTGAATGAAATTGAGCTATGTCCTTAATCTGAACAGGAAGGGTGGAGTGTCATTGAGAGTCAAGTCTTTTGAGTTTTGAGCTGTTTAAATCATCAGGCACATCTTTGTTGGAATACCAGACTGTCAAAAGTGGCTTTGTGATCTGTATGGTGGAACAAATGGAATCAAATGTTATGGAGAGCTTTACAATTTGGAATTAGACTAAGATGGGTGTTGATCAATCAAATGACCTAATTACTGCCTTATGGTTTTATCTGTTACTCCTGTTGTTGCTATGCATGATTGTTTATTTTATTTATTTATTGGAATTTCTGTGCTGTTTTATTAATATATTTTACCGACTGTTATTTAGCTGCTGCACTGTCAAAGTAGATCCCCAGATAAGGAATATGCTGTTTTGGAGTGTGTTTTCATTTCAGGAATAGCATTTTTGTCTTCCATCTGATCATGTTATTAAGTATGCCCACTCATATCATATCAATTGTTTGTTGCAGAGCGAGTTGGGGTGCATGTGGTTGAGTGTGGCATGCGTGATTGAACTGCCAGAGCTAAAGGTTTGTTTGAAAATCCAAAAAGTGATCTGGTGTCCGAAATTATATATATAATATATATATCTATGTACACTTCTCTTTGTTATGGTTCTTAGCATTATTTAGATTAATCTGCTCACTAAGTGTAGTTGGAGCATATCTTTGAATGTCCCAGTGGATGATAGCATTTAAATTTAAGACTTGTTGATGAATATGAAAAATGTCATATACAAATAGCATAAATTTAAAGCTGTGCTAGTTTTAGATCAAAGTCAGCTAGATATTAAAATATTGCCATTAAACAAATGAGAGTCACAGACATGCAAACATATGATTTATGCTTGACAAAAATGTCACGCCCAAGAAGTTCATACATCTAAATGTAGTAGCAGTATGCATTTTCTGTTCATTACAGTGATAAGTAAATTGCTTGATTGATTGTTGATGTACTAAATTTTGCTCAATTCACTGCTGCTGAATTTATTGTCTCAGTATTACCTTTGTGGTTCCCTCTCAATATATATTAATGACAGCAGTGACTATTTTATATTGATGACAGCTATAGCTATTTGCTTGTGTTCTTCGCTTGTTTCTGAGTTATTGTACGTGTAGAGTTAAGTGGGCTGTGGTGTCTTTCTTTGTTTCTATTACAGGGTCGGGAACGGCTGGGAGAGGAAACCACTATTTGTTCTTGTAAGCTAAACTTGATCTCAGTTTATGGTTTAAATGCAACGTTTGTGGACCATATGGGTTTCTAGTCGCTCGGGCTCTGCTCAAAGCTTGAGAACTTCATAAAACCATCTTGATTAATATAAGAGCAGTTTCATTGGCTTTTTATTTTATTTAAGAGGTTGGGGAAAGAGTAGTAGGGAAGCTGGGTTCTGTCTGCTATTGTTGGGTTTAAGAATGACAGGCTTATGAGAAAAATTCCATCTTCCCGTAAACAGCTGTATTTGATGCTTTTCAAATTATCTGCAGATGCTATCTGATGGTTGTTGATGTGTCATGTGTGAATTAAACCGAAATTCAACTCGTCTCTTTATTATTTTAATCATTATTGAGTCCGTTTTGCTACGCGTAGATTAGGGAATGATAGAGAGGCCTGCTTATTCTTTATTAAAAGAAAATGAAATAAAAGGTAAATTCATTTACTGGACGCAAGCAAGATCATCAAGCATAAACATGCAGTACGTGGGAGCTTTGCCACATTGGAAAATGGTCATTACATTTTCTTTCTCTTTCGGCTTGAGCTACGCCAGCCCTTGGACTCGAGCCCTTTTTTATTTTTTATTTATTTATTTATTTTTGTTTTGGGCCAACCTCTTTGGGTCTCGGTCCGGTTTTGTGTTTTGGAGTTTATTTTAAGAAAGAAAATAAAAACACCATACCCCAATAAAAGTCCCCCCCCCCCCCCCCTCTTCTTTCTTTGTGTTTTTTTCATTTGGAAAATGAAGAATAGTGTTCAAAACATAATACCAATCACCGTCTTAGACTTACCATTTACTACGACCAAAGTGCACTCGTGATTTTTTTTTTTTCATCATAGGCATTGGCTTCACTTTACTGAATAGTTACTTATTTAGTGATATCCCTCCCACATAAACAATTTATTACAATAAATGAGTTGAAAAATAAATGAACTTAAAAGCAAGAAAGCTTAAAAAATGAATACAAATATGCTTTATAAACCAAGGTTTCAGTGGACCTCTATACTTAAAAGTGTTTATCCTGCACATTTACATTCACTTATATCCCAACGCTTTGCAGCAACTCAAATTGAATGAGAAAAAATGGTTCATAATCTACCCACTCCTCACGTAGAGTTGATTTATAAATAATACCCTAAGATTAATTTATGAAAGATGTGAAATGAAAGTTTAATGACCTTTTTAAATATGTAAATGAGGTTGGTGAAAATTTCTTAATAGATTTAAGGTGTGTTTGGGACTGATGTGTGTCAGTCGGGTTGTTAAAGTCCAATTATCAAAATATTTAGCTATAATTTTTATTTTTTACTGTACAATAGTAACTGAATTTACCAAATACTATTAGTTTCTATTCTATAATTATAATTTTTACTCTAGAGCAGCTGTATTTTAAAAAAAATACAGAACATCACTATCAAGTGCACTCTTAAAATTATATATTTTTACATTTTTTTAAAAATTAGTTATTATAACATGCACGGAAAAGTAAATCTGCACGAAACTGATTAATCATTCGATGATGTGGCTAATTACTAATTGAAAATTTCAAACAAATTGGTAAGTCGTATGGGCAAAATTGGTTTAACTGAAAAAATCAGTTATCCGATTTGTTCCCTCCCAGGTTTGAAAGTTTTACGTTTCGTAACAATTTTTTATAAAAAAAAGTCCTTCATGTTTTAAAATATAGCAAATAGTTTAATTTTCAATTTTCCTATTTACAAAAACATCATTAAAATAATATAAAATTTTCAAACATACAAATTTTCAACATATTTACAAATTTTCAAACATACAAAATCTCAGGCTTTGTTTAGTACGAGTTTTTAAATAGAGTTTCTATGTGGGTTTTTTATTAGTAAAGTTATTAATTAAAAACAAATTTGGTTGTAAAAATTATAAATTTTCTTTAGAAGATACGTTAGAAAAGAAATAGAATAAGATTACAAAACAAAATTTTGATATTATAGATAATTTAATTCTTTAAAATATCTACAACTCCAAAAGTTCAGAATTTAAGCTTCTTCCTGTAGAAGTAAAATATATGTTTTCAAATCATTATAACTTTACTCATTTTACAACTAAACTATGTAAATTAAATCAAAAAATTAAAAAGAGTTTCTGACATAAAAATTAAGGAAAAAAAAACTCTTATAACTATGAGTAAAGCCATACCAATTATCAAAAAATAAAAGGACACTTAGACCATCTATGAAAGTTACTTAATATCATTTCATTAAATGTGCATAATAAATGATGAGGCACACTATGTATGATTAACATCATAAATTTTGTTAGTATTGCCCATGCACCGTATGCTTCGAACTTAATTTTTCCTTTCATGAGTGAAAACAAAACACCAATCAAGAAACGAAAGACGAAGAAGAAAGGGTGTTCTTTTTTAAGAATAATACTTTGACCACAACAAGTGTTGCTTTATTACATTTATTGAAAGCATTGTCAACGTTATATCATATTTCAATGTCGATGATCATCGCTCTTTAAATACTCAATGGGTGTTTTAATTAGCATCATTTTTCAACACATATCCTTATTTTTTAATATTCTATTACTTCACAGAAACCCGAACTTCAAAAAAATAAACAAATATATTATATATATACAAATCTTTTACATAATAAGTTTTCGTACAATTATTGCACGTGTCCGAGCTATAAATATAAGGTGCTGGTTGGACTTTTAAGTTTCGGAAAAACAACCATCATTAAATATTTTTATATTTGGTATAATAGTTCACACCAGCTAGTCAACTGAAAAATTAAATTATCATTCTGTATGTAAAAATTATATAGCCCATGCTCTTCATGACTAATTTGGTAGTCATTACTTATTTCTCCGTTTCTCAATAAATAATTAAATATTTTTCCATGCTTATGTTTGGTGGTCTATTATCCATGAAATAATGTATTAACTTTTAATTCCCCCCCCCCCCCCCCCCCCCAATTTAACAAGTTTTCGTAGTTTGACATTTCATTTATATATTAATATCCCCATCAACAATTATATGCCTTAGTAAAAAGAAGAAAAAAAAAACAGTGCATTGACTTCGAGTTCTGGTGGTTACATGTAATAGCTAGTTAATAAAATGCCTTATGAAAATTAGAAAATCTACTAGATAGATGTATTTTATACAAATGTACGTATAAGCTCATCTTTTAGTTAAAAATAATTAGCCACATGTTTGATCCTTTAATTATTCTATTAAGTGTCGGTATAATTATTTTTCTATTAAAAATGATAAACTTATTAGGATCCGAGCTCTGTACGTACGCCTACCGTATAGCTTTACTGCTTTACAGTTTGAAAAAAAAAGTCACTAGAAATGGTTAGATAATTAAAGCTAAATTCTTCGAATTAATTATTAACTTCGATCTAAAATACCCAGTGTTTAATGTTTACAAGTTCTTGATATAAGACTTTTAGAGGTATCCCACATACAGGTTCAAGTTTGTCAATAAAATTGAAAATATAAAAGAATAAAAGGGTCAACAAGAAAAAGTAATAGCTTGATTATAACTTCACGAAACAATTTTTTTTTTTTTTCCGTTTTACACAAATAGTATCACAAGAAAACCACACATTGATAAGGGACGACGGAACTAAGCGGAAGGGCTTGGAGGCTCTGAAAGCCAAAAAAAAATCTGAGAAAAGTAATGTTTTAATTGAAATATAGCTTATTTTTACATGAAGCTCATGTTGTGGCCCGATTTAATTTTTTTTTTTGGGGTTATTGTTTCTCCAAATTTGTTGTTTTGTAAATTATGATCCCGTTTAAATTGTAGTTCACAACACTTTTACCAGTTGAGGTAGAAATAGTCGGTAAATACATGATACAAATAAAGTCATGTCAACTGGATAGGAAAATAAATTAAATGTTAATTTCTTTATTATTATTATTATTTATGTACCTAATACATATAAATAAGGGGATGGGGATGATAATGACAGACGAACTGTCGTTCAAGCGCGTTTGCTGATGCTGAAAATGGTTGCGAACTGGAAGACTCATCATGTAACTCAACAGCCCTTGGCCATGCAAATTATTTTTAAATTCATCTAGCAAGGCATTATTTTATCATCATCATTCATCATTATTATTATGATATAAGTAGTTAACAAAAATTGCCCCAAGTCTTGGAATTGGAGTATTGATTAAGGGATGCATAATGTAACTTAATAATATAAAATAAAACCCAAAAAAGTATAATTAATAAAATAAACATTTAATTAAAATATCGAAAAATTGAGAAAGCGATTCGACTAAAATCCTTACTATAATCACTTCATCTTTTGGGTTAAGTGTTTGAGTCCTCCATGTCTGTGAACATATTTATTTCCTTTTTTTAAAAGCCAATTAAATCAATGGATTTTTCGAATTAAACTTCTCCTGTAATAGATCGAGGCAACAAGCACATCCCGGTAAAAATTGGGTTAGACTTCTTGTTCCAATAAAGCTTCTTCAAATGTATTTGCATGTCATTTGTATTTTATACACACACACACATACATATATACATATACATTTAGTCAATTATTCTTTGCAGTTTATGGGTCAAATTTATGATTCATTAGCACTTAACAAATATAGCTTTCCCCCAATCTTCAAACAGGTTGGTTGTATGATAGCCTAGGGCTTGAGCTACAAGTGTCCTTTTGTCTATAACGTAGCAAAGTTAAAAAATAAGTAAATTGGACCAAACTGACTAATAACACTGATAATAGAAAAGCAATTTAGATCTAAGAAGCAATGCAACTTTATATCAAATTTAGTACCAAAATGAAAATTTACGCAGCAGCAGAGGAGCATTTTATATTTAAATGATAGAGAGAAATAAATAAAAATTGGAATAAGTGGAATGGAGGAACACGTAGCTCAATGCAAAAGAATAACACGTGGGAACTGGGAACTGGGTGGTGGAATAGACGCAAATCAGATTAATTATCGTTTTGGTAGTTTGATGAGACAGAAAACTAGCTGTCTGTCAAGCCATTTTATTTTAGTTTAGGTTAAGAAAATGATAATGCGAACTGGGAAGCAAAATTCTTTGTTATTCGTTATTAATGTTGTCTTAGAGACAAGCCCTCTAACCATTGCCGGCGAGAGAATTAACTGAGAATAAAATCAAATTTTGAGGGTTCATAAATGTTTACTCTATCTTTATTATTTATAGATTTGATTTTATTCCACTAAATTAGTTTTATTGTGTTATATGTTCTGGTTTTTATTTCTTTAATTAGGATAAGGGAATAGGTCGTGCAATGGCCGGTGCAATTTCCCAAGAACAGTTCCAATCGACTTTTTCCGGGTTAATCTCCGCTTAAAAAAAACAATATTAAATTAAAAAGAAAAAGGAAATAGTCTGGAAATAGTCTCAATCCAACGCGTGGAATTTGAGCGAGAGGATCGGCGGAATCTAAGGGGCCAGAACATAGAAGCACAGTTATATCTTGCTGTGTTTTTATGGCTTTGTTCAGGCAATGTAAACGTATTGGATTTGGAATAGTAGAAAAAATTTATTAGGGTTTCGGATTATTATTCTCCAGTAAGATATCACAGCTGGTACTTGAATTGGTGAGGTTTAACGGGAATCTTATCTCAAGTTTGTTTATTTAGGTTCAGTTTAATTGCAGATTTAACTGCTAACAAATTATCCAGCAAAAGATACGAAGAATTCCACCATGTGCACTGTGGAGTGCCGTGGTGGAGAGATAGATAGCTATGTGAGATTATTGATGTAATAGCTCTGTGACTTGACTTTTTACATTCTTTTCAATCATTCATGATCATTGTGTTGTTTAGGTGTGGGCGTAGGTCTGTATAACCAAATAGAAACGTCACATAAGAATTAAACTTCTACTTAAACGTGCATGCGTGTCTTCAATTCCGTACATTTTTTAACTAAGATGTTTGTGATGATTCCTGCTTACATGGATATGTCATCGAGCTTTTTATAGATGCCAGCTTGCTCCTGTCAATTTGTTCACAAGACGAAGTATCCATTGCAAAAATTCAATTATCCCATCAAATTAAGCTGCAGGTTTATTTTCTTTTCTCTTAGGGTGACTTGCGTTGTGATTTGTGAATAGGTCAGTTCATGGAAGGAAGACACATCCATATTAGTCATAGATCTGAAGCAAGCTGCAAACTAGTAGATCCAGATGTGACAGCAGTCACGAGTTTGAACAGGTAAAAAGGAATATAAATTTACGTGGCTAGATAGGATGACAGCCAGCTGTTGAGTAATTGTGAGCAATTAAACACTACATGTAATTTTAATCCTGAGTTCCTGGATCTCATGTACTAAGCAAAGAAACACTCGTTAGGTTTCTGCGTATTTGAGAACTGAGACAAGGAACGAGTTTAGCGGTTACCGTGTCAGATACTTTTCCTGTACTTTAAACAATTCCCGCCAGGAGAGTAATCTCCCACGATGTTAGCCGTCCTTTTGCTCCTATTTCTTTAATCTGCCAACAGAATTCCGTCTCTTTATTTTATTCAACAACACCCCCCACGTTCTGACGATTTCAAATTAGTAAGCATGCTCATTATACTCTCTCATTCTATCATTCTCCCTAGCTCTAATCCCCGTTTAGAGACTAATTAATCACTGTTAGTAACCTCTTAATCATTGCCCTTGCACCCTCGTTTATCATTTTAATTGCACTTTTGACAAGTCTTAAGACCCTTTGAAGGGCCACTGAAGAACTGTATTATTTTAATTTATCCGTGCATGCATTTGGCTGGCCCGGGCCCCTCTGAGTTGTACTTCGCCTGGTTTTGGCCCCACCGGCGGACTCCTGGTGTTCAGGTTCGTTACATAGAACTAGGACCCTGAAGCAGTTAATCATTGGCAATTTTTAATTCATTAAAATAATTTAAGTCAAATCCTTACTCTAACACAACAACATTCTCTCTTAATTAATTCTCAATAGTTGAGGTATGTAGTGTGCGTGTGTGTGTGTGTATATATGTGCGTCTCTAGTTTTTGCTAGAAGCAACACTCAAAGTACAGATCAACTCTCATTCTCCATATAGGCTTCTAAGTTAAGTTAAACAAAAAGAATATGGATTCTTTTGGAGTTTTATTTGCCGATGGAGAATGGGAATCCTTTAACAAAATGTTCCCCACTGAAGAATTTGATTTCGCACAACAGTTTCTTGCACAGGCCCAACAACAGCAAAACGATGATGAGGGTTTGCATTTCCTGACCCCATCAGCATTTTGCCCCACTTCTGAAGCCACCAATGTAGTGAGCATGGCTGCAGGGGTCGATAATGAGAGTTTGTTTTATTCTTCAAATTCCACTGATGGTCAACTCAACTCTAATTTGCACAATCTTTCTCAAGATAGTAATTTTGGTAGCAATTGTAGCACCAGTGCCTTTAATAATAGTAGCTACTTCTTCAGCGATATTTCTAATAACCATATCCCGGCTACAAATGCTGTGTCTATGTCTATGTTCGAAGAAAAAATTGGCTTGCATGATGCCCCAGCTTTTCCTGACATTGCAATGGAAGAAACTTGCCCCATCAATCAATGCACAGCTGCTCTTGTCCCTGCCAATGACCTGCAGCTCAAAAGGAAGTTAATTGATCATGGACCGGCAGAATCTGATGTAAATTCATCTGAGAATAACGGAAAGAAAAAACCCCACGTTACAAGAAATGTAAGTACAATTAATTTGAAACTTTACATCAACATGAAGTATTGTCAAACGTTCATGTACTAATGTTTTCAGTTGTGTCAATTTCTAAATGCAGGTACAGAAAACCACCAAGAAGAATGCTGTCAAGTCAAAGAAGCAGCAGAATGAGAAAGTGCGTCCAAAAGGCAATGAAGGAGAAGAGAGCAATATTAATGGCGGATCAGATGGACAAAGCTCAACCAGTACATACAGTTCAGATGACGATAATGCTTCTCAGGAGACTAATAATGAAGATTCCAAGGCATCTTCAGCAGCTCTCAATTTAAGTGGCAAACAAAGAGCCAGTAGAGGGTCGGCAACTGATCCCCAGAGCCTTTATGCTAGGGTAACAGCTGCCACTCCACTTCTAGCTGACTAAGCTTACCAATTGTATTCATTTCTTATTTGAATATAATCAAGTATTAACCTTTACTGACACCTCTGGCAGAAAAGAAGAGAGAGGATAAATGAGCGATTGAAAATCTTACAGAATCTTGTACCCAATGGAACAAAGGTAATTAAATGAAGGGGAAGCTCTAAATCATTAATCGTTCCAATTAATAAGAAGACGCATATCTATGAACCTCAACTGATCACATCTTTATGATTGTTTAATTTGCAGGTTGATATTAGCACTATGCTTGAAGAGGCGGTCCATTATGTGAAGTTTTTACAGGTCCAGATCAAGGTAATTAATTAAGTGAAAATGATGATTTATTGAATTTATTTAAAAAAAAAAGGAAAGAAAGAAAAAAAACTCAGCTAGCAAAATTTTCTAATTTAAGTTGCTTTATCTAAATGGATGTGCAGCTTTTAAGCTCCGATGAGCTATGGATGTATGCTCCTCTTGCTTACAACGGAATCGATTATCTCTGTCTCAACCAGAAGATTTCTTCGCTTCTATGATGACATCCAATGGAGATCTGCATGGTCAAACCTTTTTTTGACGTTCTTTTAATTATCCAAACAATAGAAAAAGGAGGGGAAAAATAAAATACTGATATGTAAAATTATATATCTATGCTAACGTGTATTTTGTAATAAACCGATCCCGCATGAAATTTAATTTTCAAACACAAGTAGAGTGGCAATCCTTGTTTTATATATAATTAATTGTGTCTTTATCTATTTCCAGCGTTTGTATCGATGCCTGTGAATGATCAGAAAGCATTCTTCCTATTCCAAGATGCACAATACCACTCTTTTATTTATTTATTTATTTTCCTCTCTTAACTTTTTAAAGTTATTGAAAAAAAAATAATTATATGACTGTTAACATTAAAATTTAAAATTCAATTTTCACCACTTATTAAATTAGGAGAGATTAATAAAAAAAACTAAGAAAAAAAAATCTTGTGCTGTGGTTCAGAAAAATATTGATATTAAAATTAATAAAAAAGAATGAAACTCCATTCCTTGTGATGCCTCTTTCTAAATTCATCGGAATTTGACCATTAATAATTTCATTTGAACTCATGTATTGAGACCTTAATTCGTCGGAATGTTATTCTCTTATTTAAAAACTGATATCCGATGAGCTCATCTATTTTCGTACTGTAATTATGTTTTTGAATTATCTGCTTTCGAATTTTCGACACAATTTAAACTGTTTTTGAAAAGTGCAGGTAAGACACTACTAAGAAATTGATATGCTCAATGAAAATAAGAGTGGAACCTCTAACACCGTATGAAAACTCTCACAAAACCCTATTTGCTAGATTTATAGCTCTTTTCTTAATCAAAATTACCAAAAATGATAAAATATACAATGGAGTTTTATTTAAATTCAAATATCATCTAGAAAAGATTAATTAAATTTTAAACATATTTTTTCATAATAAAAACACTAAATAATTTATTTGTTTATTGTTTCAAATAATTTTGAATTTTTTTAAAAATTAGTTATATTATTTATTAAAATTTAAAAATAATAGGCTTCATACTTTGCTGTAAAGACATTTTAATTTAATTTAATTTAATTTTTCCTTTTATATGATTTTAATTAGTAATATAATAGTTTTATAAAATGGAGTTTTATATATATAAAAAAATTAATACAGTTATATAAATATTTTAAAGGAGGGTGAAAAACATAATGCTCTATACTGGGGCTATGATGTATTGAACGCTTGGGCCAAGCCCATCTTGCCTTCTCGGGAAATTTACAAAATTAGTCAAAAAATTTAGGTATTTTTCTAGTTTAACCCCTTTAATTTTTTTTCTTTCAACATTAGCCATATCCCCAAATTGTGGACGAAAATACCCTCCCCATTCTCACGTTTCCCTCACCTAAATTTCTCCCTCTCTCACCAAAGTCTCATCACTGGAAGTTGTATAGATCTTCGGCGGCGGCGTAGATCAGCAACGGAGGAACTTGGCGACGGCGGAAAGAAGCTAAATCACCTTGAAAACTTCGAAGATATCCAAAATCAAAGGAAAAAATTGAAAATCCTAGGTGGGTTGTTATTGTCGTCGTTGTTGTTGTTTGGCTTCTTGTTGTTGTTGTTGTTGTTTTGCTTGTTGTTGTTATTGTTGGTAGTGTTTAATGGCAGTGGTGGGTGAGATCCATGTGGGAAAAGGAAGGGAAGAGAAAGAGAAGAGAAAGAGAAGGGGATGTCGCGTGACAGGGAGGGCCTGTCGCACCAAATTTTACTGCGACAGGCGTGCCTATCGCACCAGATCTTGTGCAACAGGCACGCCCGTCGCATCAGATTTTACAGTTAGGTTTTTTTTATGACTTAATTTTTTTTAACATAATGTAATAATTTTATAAATATTACAGATACATGGCGAAATTAGAATAACCGGATATCGAAGTAGGCAAGATGTATTTTCGTTATGCCGATCACTTTCCTGGTCGAATTACGAGGATGTGTAAGTTATCTTCGGTCGTGAAAGTCATCCAGGAAAAATTAACAAAGCGGCAGTTGAATATGTTCAAAAAGGATATATTTGGGCATTTCTTGGAATGTCGAAGTTTTCCATTTATTGGGGTAATATTGCACAATTTTTTATTGAGGCAAGTGGCCTATGAAGAAGATAGCCCTGAAGATCAGTTATGGTTTCAAATTGGTGAGCATTTAATTCGCTTCTCAATTGTCGAATGGTGCTTGATTACTGGACTTTCATTTGCTCGTTCGAGCAAACAAAAGAATGATAAAATGGAGCAGCAAAGGCTACGGAATAAGTATTTTGGCAGTTTGCATCGTAAGATCTATGTGAACGAATTCGATGCAGTGTTTTCCTCGTTGAAATTCGAGGAAATGGATGATATGGACGCATTAAAAATTGCGCTGTTTTATTTTGCGGACAGAGTACTCAATGCAAGAAAAAATCACGCTCAAATCAACTAGTTTTGGCTTGACGACGTTGATGATATAGAATACTTCCGAACTCGTGCATGAGGTTTATTGTCGTGGAAAATAATTTATGACAGTCTTGACAATACATTGTCCGACAAAGATGAGAAATTTAAGAGGACTCGGTTGCAAAATCCAAATCATAACATCGAAAAATACAATCTCTACGGCTTTACGTCCAGGGTTCAGGTGTGTTTTTTTATATTAATAATTTTTATAGTATTAAATATTTGATAGTTGTTTTATTTGAATTTTCACTTACGTTGTTGCAGGCATGGATTTACGAAGCAATCAGAGGTTTGCCATCAACATGGGTTGTCAAAACGAAAAAGAAAATTCCCCATATTTTGCAATGGAAGCCCATGGCGTCTTCGAGAATCAACTTTGCGGAGGTTTATGTGTTCTTTAACGACGAATCTCGTCTTGTAAGTAATATATATTAGTTATTTTTTAACTTTACTAAATTTAAATTATGTATATTTACTTACTAGTTTTAATTGAATTTATGGCAGGGGAACATTTTACAAACTCTTGAGCCAACTTCAAAGGAGAGTAGCCAAAAATATTGGCTCTCTGTGAAGGGTTACATGCCAAGCATTCCAGACTGGGTTCATATGGTTGGTATATTTTAAGTACAATTAAATTTTTAATCGATATTTTTGATTTTTCATTCATTAATTTTAAATGATACTTTATACAGCATCAACCCTCAATCAACGTGATGCCGTCGGATACAAGACAATCAGACGAGCATGACGATTATGATGACATACCAAATTCAATACCAGAGCAGCGTCATGAGCAAACAGATAACTCTGATGACGCACGTGAGGTATTTATTATAAATAATATACGATATTTTTCCTTTATAATTCATTATTGTTTTACTGTTATTCTTAATTTTTTTTTCTTTTGTAATAGTCGAGGACAAAGCAATTTAATGATTACGTCCGACGACGGTTGGATAAGCTTGATCGTAACGTGAATAAGCTTGATCATAACGTGAATGAAATAAAGTCAGATTTAAAAGATATTAAAGATACCGTTGTTGGTTTTATCGACACATTTTCTAAACGTCGAAATAATGATTCTCCCACTGCACGCTCGTATGCGGCGAGCAAATTTAAATTTAATAATTATGTTCGTTTAACTTTTATTTTGATAGTTGTTTAATATTTTCTTCTTTGCGAATGGACAGGCCTTGGATGATTGTGGAGTGTATACTGACGTTGACAATCAAAATTTGTCTACGCCCACGTCATTGTATAGTTTCTACGAGGATGTTAGTGGGGAGAGCGTGCAGGTGTTCACTGAGTTGCCTCCGGGCGTTAGTAAGTTCGGCCGCTCGTACATACCGTCGTATGTTTATAACGGTCCTTTTGTGATTCCTCCAGCCAGGCAAGGACAGAACGTGCGGCCCTTACCTCGACCCCAAATCATGGAATATGTGATTGACATAAGTACGAATGTGGATGTCAATTCACTGAGAGGGTTGGAGGACTGTTGTATGTTTACTGAGTTTGATCGGTGGTTCGCTGGTGATATCACAGTGGATCGGAGAGTCCAGCACCCGCGGTCATTCTTTCAAATAATTTTGGGTACAGCCTCTATGGGATGACTAGGCGATGAGGTATTTATACTATCGAAGATTTTAGAGTGTTGTCGATTTGTGTATAAAATTTTTCTTTTACATCATAATGTTTCTGTTTCTCCACAACACATTCACGAGTATCTCCGCTTGATTAGCGAGAAGCAACGACAGCTTCTGAATGCCTTAGTTTAACGTGTAACATATACTAACACATTTTTTTAGGTAACATTTTGACAAAACTTATAAATACTATTTAATTTTTTTTAATTATTACCTTTAAGTTTTGTTAATTTATTCATTTCTTGGTTGTCTATGTACTAGGTGTTCTTGAGTCAGCTATGGAACAACGGGAATTGTGCGATCGATTCATTAATATTCAACGACTGCCTGAATAGTTATCTGTGTGGGCGACAACACACAATGTCCAAATTAACGGCTCCTCCATCATCACTATCATTATTGAAATGAGTGTCCCTTGTATTATAAGAACGTTCTGCACAAACATTATCCCCCGCTGTCTCATCATGAAAATCATCATTGTCCTGAAAATCATTGTTGTGATACGGAGAATACCGTTACTCCAACGACGTCGTTATTGGGAATACCGTTGCTCCAACATCCTATAACGTAACGCTGTTATCCTCAATGTTGTCATATTTGTCGTGAATTGGAGAGTAATATTGCTGCAACGATACTGTCCTTGGCAACACCTCTTCATCATTATAGGGGCCAGACATATTTGCTTTAAACGAAGTTTCTGTATCGACATGCGGCTCAATACCTTCACTCGGAACTCGAGGTGATGTGATCACGAATATAGGAATGCATCCAAAATTGGCTACGTCGGATGCTATATGCAACACAACCCTCACCATTTCATCATCAAATATATCCATAGGCAGTGCACATATACAATATAATGTGTTACTAGACCTCAAAGTTGTCTTTATTGTGATACTATATTCATTAGGGTTTATTTGTAACACCTCATATACTTTAGCCAATAACTGATCAAACAGATAATTTTTTCCAACAAAAAAAGCTCGATTTTTACCATTCACATACTCCATACATCCATCCTCTAATGTCTCCCACCAACCATCGTAACACAATTCAAGTACAACTGAATCCATTAAGCCTGAAATTATAAAAAAAAAAAATTATTTAGATCCGGATCAAATACAGATTTAATAAATATCGTGCGATAGGCAGCCTGTCGCCAGAATTCAGATTCACCCATACTTTTAGTAAGCTGAGAAAATAATTCATACCAGTAAGTGATGCCGATTAATGTTGGATCTGGATAGATTATGACTGACTTTTACTATTGTTTGTTGCCGTCGTTGATGATTCACGAGTACAAAGCTAAACTACGTTTTGTTTGTTTGACGATGGGGGAGAAAAGTTGGTTTTGTTCTGTGAAAAAGGGTAAATTGGGAAGAAAGACTTGGATTTGGCTAATGTTGATAGAAAAAAGTTGCTATGGTTAATTGAGAAAATGATAAAATAATTATGGCTATTTTTATAAATTTCCTTGCCTTCGCTGTAAGGTTATTAAATCCGACTTCATTTTACAATTTTACCTTGTAAATGATGCTTAACTGCATAAATGTAAATGGCAAAAACACTAAATTTTTTAACGATTTTAATATGTTTATATTAAAAATTAAGAAAGGACCTCAACTTAAAAGGTGAAACTGCCAATGATATAGATCTCGAGTTTCTATTTTCGTCAATTTAGTTAACAATTAATTAAAAAAAGTAAAAATGGCCATATAAATAAAGAAAAACAATAATATCAAATGAAAAATTTATTATCATATTTGATAAAAATAATTCGGTATTTGGTTTTAAGAACTCAAAATCTTCTGTGTATTCAAGGCGAACCCTAGAGCACTAGGGGCCTTAGTCAAATCTTTTTTGTGAAACCTCCTTACATTTGAAATATAAAAGAGTTTAAAATTTAATTAATCTCAAACTATATCTTAATTTAACAAGATCTAAAAAAAAATTCAAAGGAAAAAATAGTCAAGAAGATAGCATTTTTACTTTTTTTAGAACCATTATTTTAAGAAACTATATTTTTTCAGTTCAAAAGTGAGTCAATAAATGTAATAATTTTCATTGTAGAGAAAAGCACAATTAATTTTTCAGTGTAAAATAATTAATAATTAATTTTTGTCTTGGAAAAATAGTAATGAATGAATTAATAGTTCTTCAATATTATTCATTAGGGAAATTGTCACTTTCTCCCCTACAGAAATAACATATATTATTTACCTTTCTACTGTTTTTATAATGACCAAAAATCCACTTGATAGCATAAGTTTACAATATTACCCTTATTTTTAACTACTATTTTATTTACATTTATTATAAATTAAATAAATTATATGAATAGAAACTAAATAAAAAATTAAGTATTAAAAACAAGAAATATATGTTTTGATATGAGAAAAAATTAATAACAATTTTTTTCTCTTGTAATTATTTATTTTGTGAACATTTTTTATAATAAAATTTTGTAATATTTTAAAATTAAATGTAAAAAGATAGGCAAAATATTTTATTATCTATCTTATAATAAATTTTTATTTATCATTCAAGTTTTCTTATAATAATTTTTTTATCATTTTGTAATAATTTTCTTATATATTTATTATAAGAAAATTTTCACAAATTAAATAAGTATAAGAAAAAAATTTTATTATTAATTTTTTTGCTCAAATCAAAACATATATTTCTTGTTTTTAATGTTTAATTTGTTATTTAGTTTCTATTCATGTGTTTTATTTAATTTATAATAAATATAAATAAAAAAATAGTTGAAAATAAGGGTAATACTATAAACTTATACTATCAGGGGAGTTTTTGGCCATTATAAAAATAACATGAGAAAAAATAGTATATGTTGATTATTGTAAGGGGGAAATTGGCAATCTCTCTATTTATTATAACGCTTTAACATAGAAGTTATCATATATAGAATCTATACAAAAAAAATTGTTAAATAATCATTAATTAGAGACAGGTCTAAAGACTAGGCTTTCTAACTATGCCTAAGTTAGAAAATTTATTAATTGAAGTATTATTAAAAAAATGTAATAAATGTGATCTTTCTAAAATATGGGACGTTAAGTAATTATCTAATTTACTTATGTTTAAAATTACCCCTACGTGTATTATGATTTCACTGAAGTGCTATCATGATTTCATTGAAGCGCTACTTTAAAATTTAAAATTTATGCTCATATAAGTAAGTTTAATAGAGAATATCTTGAGCTTGAAATGAGCTCAATTGTTCAAATGATATTATGTTTCTTATGCGGTTTGCCATGATGCAATTTAATAAACCATCTAATCAAGCTATATCTCATAATATTTTAAGCAGCATTTGTAATCGCAAAACTTATTGTAAAAGATAAATGTAATGGCGTTGATATATATATATTTGATACATGATGCAATTTAACAAAACATCTAATCAAAGCCATCTCATAATATTTTAACCAAGATTAGTAATCTCAAAATTTATTCTTCCAAAAAATAAATTTAATGAGATTGATATAAGTTCTATGAATTTACTTTTTACAAATAGAAGTTTTAGATGACTAGGCGTCGATCATTTCTGTTAGTGGGACCCATAAGGTGGCACATGCGTAATTTTGATTCATACGAAGTAGTTGTAGTGCTGTTGGCTTCTCACACTGTCCGCCAGCACGCGTGAGGGAGGGAGATCTCTTCCCAAAAGAAAAAGCCATGGACACGGCTGAGCAGCCACTAAAGAAAAGAAAATTGTACGATCTCCCGCCAGAATCACCGAAACCTGTAGAAGGGCCTCAAAACGACGTCGTTCCTCCACAAACACCACCTCCGCTCTCTCAAGATGAAATTCAGTCTAGACGAAGAAACAAAGACGAGATTCGGAGCGTGTACGAATGTTATAGAAGACTCAAAGCTTGTTTCGCCCAAAAGGACGCCCGTCGCTTGCCTGAGCTCGAACAAGCCTATCTCTCCCTCATTACTGCTTCTAGAGGTTTTATTTTCATTTTTCCCTTAATTTTCTGGTTTAATTGATTGTCCTTCTATTTATTTTGTTAAATTTCCACGCAATTGGTTAAGCAGTGAACTTCATTAACTTTTTAAATAATTTGTTGTTGTTGTTGTTGATGTTTGGTTAATATACTCACTCTAACTGAACTGAACCGAAATGCTTCAAAGCTGCCTTAGGGTTTATTTACTGGCAATATAAATTATGCTTCGTTTTCTTTATATAGGTTAGAACTGCAAAGATGGCCACTTTTATTGTAAATCTATTGAAATAAGAATACAATTGATACAGTTCTAAGGAATGAAACTTTATAGCCAGGTGGCTTATTATTGGAGTGAGCAGCCATGTTGATTGACCTGCTGCTGTGCACAAGACTTTTGGGTGGTAGCTTTGTTGACAGCTAATTTGCTGTGTTTTTTGAGGTTCTCACTGGCACTTGTTTACATCACATGAAATGAATTAATTTGCCTGAATAAGTGCCAGGTAGCCAATTTTTTGCTCGACAGAGCCGGCTAATATTTTATGGTTTACTATCCTCTTTAGTGTAGAGCTGGACCGACCATGACATTCAAATGTTGTTATTAGAAGTCTTGTAAATTGCATTAACAATTTCTCATAAAACTTGGAAGGGAGTTCTGACATTTTTAGAAAGATGCTAATACTTATACATCTTAAACATCTTTGCAGGCTGAGATTTCTTATGTTTGTAAATGCTGCCAACTTTGCAGGCTGTACAAGTGTGCAGCGGATAGTGGCTGATCTGGTTCCAAGATATGCATTGTACTGTCCAACTGCACTGGAAGCTGCAACCGAAGTTGTTATTTATATGCACAACTCGAGCGTGGCATTGATAAATAGAGGAGAGGATGCAGACGGTGTTGCATTTCAGACTGCTTCAGCTTGCATTTTTGGTCTAGGTGATATTTGTCGCACTGCTTCTTCGGAGGTACCAACATCGTCTGTCATCCGAGGCATTTGCTCTGCTGTTTTTCATAATGTGCTGGACTTCTTCATATCTTCCTTTGATGGAAAGGATATTATCCATACTGTTGATAAAGAGATCACGAAGATGTTAGATTCCGATGAAGTGTTCTTGGGGCTAAAGAAAAAGTTTTCAGATGAAGATGAATCTTCTTTAATTAAGTTGTCTAAGTTTCGTCTACTCAGTCTACTCCAGATTTTCTTCTCGAGCCCTAAAAATTTGCTTGCAGCCTGTTTTGAGCTCTTCAACCCTACTGTACTGGAGGGAATTCATAAAGGACAATATTTTTTCAGTCAGATCACAAGTAGGTTTGACGATGATAATATGACTCATTCTTTCATTATAAAAGATGATTGGCCTAAATTTCCTGAAACAAGCACAAAAGGCAAAGAGGCTAGCAGTGAGCAACTAGTATCAGATGACAGCCATGTAGGCACATCTGTTCTGAAGAGTTGCTTGTTGGGATTGGTAATACTTGATAACTGCTTCTTATTTCAAATAAATAATGTGCTATATACTTGCTCTTACTTTCGATACTGCACTGAAGGAGTATATCTTATTAGTTTCCCATAGTTAATGCAATGTCAATTACCTCGTCTTGTGCAGGCTCTTGGCAAAAATCCATCATTAAGAAGGTGGATGTTTTCAAGGTACAAGAAGCTATGTAACTTGTCCTCTTCTAATGCCTTACCGGAATTATCATCTGCTCTTAAAAGAATCTTTGAATCATTTTCTGAAGTGGCTAAGGAGGAAGGCAGTGAAGTTGATAGTGATGAGGATGATTCTGATCCATCGAAATATGCCAATCAGCAGTATTTGGTGGCTAGGTCTGCTAATCAACACGAAACCTCCAGGGAACTATCTGGTAACGAGAGTAATTCAAGAGTTAATGAGGAATCCTGTGATGTTAGTTTTGCTGACAAATTTTCTGGTCAATATCCTAGACCTCATGGCTCAGTTGGTCCTCCTGAAACAGATTTCCACTCAAATGCAGGCTCTAGTCATGATAGCGGAGGCACTAGGTCAATGGAATATGATACTGGTGACCCTGGTGATTTCTCATGCTGTAGGTCTTCCATGCCCAGAGACTTACCCAATCCCAAAATGCTTTCACCTGCAGCCAGAACACCATTACACTTTAGGAATAATTCTTTTGAGGGGAGAAACCATTTTCCTGGAAGATCTTCTAGTGAAGGTGCAAGCAATGCATTGTTGTCTCCTAATCATCATTTACCAGTGCCATATGCTTCTACAACATCTCAAATTGTTTGGTATTTTGATGAGGATCCTGCTGCCATGGATATTTTCTCTGCTTCTAAGCAGTTATGGTTGGGCTCCTTTGGACCTGATGCATCTGAAGCTCATATAAGATTTCAGATTGACAGATTTGGTCCCTTGGAACATTTCTTTTTCTTCCCAATCAAAGGATTTGCCTTAGTTGAGTATATAAACATAATTGATGCCATAAGGGCTCGGGAATATATCCGCAACCATTTTCCATGGCGTGTAAAGTTCATGGATGTAGGACTGGGAACTAAGGGGGTCATAAACGGTGTTGCAGTCGGTTCTTGTTTTCATGTTTATGTTGGCAATATCCCGAACCAATGGGCTAAGGATGAGATTTTGCATGAATCGTATAAAGTTGTTTACAAGGGTCCGTACATGATCACTGATCTTAGTTGTGAAGGTGCATTACTGATGGAATTTTGCACTCCTGAAGAAGCTACCACTGCAATGGCTCATCTTAGACAGCATCGTAAGAGCAGAAGTAATTATTTGCCTCCGAATACTGGACCGGCTAATGCAGCAATGTCCCAAATTGATGGTGCAAGGTCTGTGCCTGCTGCTCCTATCCATGTTGACAGCAGAAGCAACCATCTAGGCAACATTTCTGCTGGTGGTTTTGGATCGCCTCACACTGCCCCTTTCCATTCAAGGTCTTATTATAGTCTCTCAATCCTTGTAGGATGCATTGGGTTAATTTCATTATCTAGACACAGTTGTTACTTATTTTGTTTGCCTTGTCAATATTGTCCAGGTAATAGGTATCAAGGCTAAGTGATTGCATGCTGTCCTTTATTCTGCACTATTTTTGAATTTGACCTTGCATTTAGTGTGTCTGGAATAACTTTCAACCTTCTGCAGAATGATAATTTAGGCTTTTAGATGATAATTGAAATATGCTCCAGAAAGTTAAAACTTTTATGAAAGGAAAAGATAATATTCTTTTCAGTCTGATGCTTGGTGATAAGTTGTAAAAGAGTGCCTCAGGTAGTCAAATGACTGAATACCCGGAACAATGCTTGATGTTTGATTCAATTTCATTTTAATTCTTTTCCTGTTCTAATGACTTTACCTTCCTTTTGTCAACCAGAAGCATGTTATTTGAACAAATTGAGGTTTCATTGTTTAAGGTAGTTGTATCCCGTGATGTAGTAATAGGATGTACAATATCACCTATTATCTCTACCTGATTATGAATTTTTAACTTTTTTTGAACAGTCAACCAGGATTCCACCATGCTACATCATTCACTGTTAGACCTGAAAGTAGCTCAATGGAGCTTTCATCACCCAGAGTAATATCTGAGAATCATGGAGCTGCAGTACAGGATGGACATTCATTTCAGTCAAACTGGTCTGTTTCAGGTCGTACAGAGATGCCCGAAGCTGGCTTTAGAAAAGTTGATGGCCATGATAGTAGCATAATGGTTAATCCTTCACAAGGAGGTGATCCTTCGTTTAGAGAAATCTAATCTATACTTCATGTTGAAGTTGTATATTTGACTGATTCTATTTTAGGTGTTCATATTATCTTGGTGTGAAATAATTGACTTGAAATGAGATACATTCTGTTTCAGGGAACATGCCATGCTTACCTATGGCAACACAGGGACCTATTCCACCACCACAGCCAATCCAGCCAACTCAATATTTACATCCTGTTTACCTTCGTCCAAACAGTTCCTGGGATGCAGGAGTTTCAAATCATCAGTTGCCTTCAAACCCAATATCACCCAATGTAGTGCCTAATACATTTCATGTGAATGCAGTTGCAGCTCCTTTCATACCTCCTTCAGTGACTCCACTTGCACAAATACAAGGAGCTCCAATGCAGAATTATGACCAAATGTTTTCTCATCCTGTTGCACAACCGCATTTATCATCTCTTCCACCTCAGCCTGCAGAGCTACCTCCACTGCCTCCATCTCCCCCACCTTTGCCTCAATCACAGCCCCCTCTGGTTCCTCCTCCACCTAATTCTCCTCCTCCACCTCCGCCTCCTCCTGTTGTGGAACCAATGCAAGTGGAAAGATCTGGACAGTTGCTGCAGTATCAGTGGCAGGGAGCATTATGCAAAAGTGGTGTTCACTACTGCACAATTTATGCTCAGAGAGAGGAGTCTGATATTTGCAAGTACACACATGACATTTCAGAGCCTGCAGAGTAAGAACTTTCTTTTGTATTTGATTATAACTTTCTCAAAATAAAAACTAATTTCTAATAATTCTTTCTCTGGATAATATTTGATGCAGATGGCCTGCTAAATTAGATATGACCAAACGAACAGATTTTCGGCATGTCAAATCAACATTTACTGGTACCCCACCAAATAAAGTGAGTTTGTGCCTATTTCTATATGAACTACCACTCTCCGCCACTCCTCACCATCATATTTCTTTCTCTGTCATGTTTTGGTGCTTGGTAATGATCGTGTTGTCAAGTAAAAGTAAACATTTTCTTTTCATGCATAGGAAAGTGATTTGATAACCGAGTGATTGGTTGGACCCTGAAATCTGGTCAAATATATTTTGGAGGGCACGCTTTTTCTTTATTTTTTTAAGCTAATTCAGTAACTGATTTCTGCTAGGTTGTTTTTTTGGTGTGAAACAGTTTGATGAAGTTCACTGGCATTATTATAATTGATAAATGTTTTTTGACGTTTTTTGCAGAGAGAGGTTTGCCGGCTGATCCCCTCCTCTCCAGGAGACCATAAAGGCGTAAGTTTTCTCATTCATTTACTTTTTTGACATAGTTTATTATGCAAATATTGAATGCCTGCACAGCTGCAACCCTGCCTCTTGGAATCTTGGCTAAACATATCACAGCCAGTTCAACTAAGTATAAACTTTGTTTCTCTACACTTGTTACTTGCACCACCCTAGAGAGGGAGAGAAAAGCTTTTTGGAAATCATATACTGAATTTTATTTATGCTGAACGTGAAGCTTGTTTAAGAGATCCATCACTGTGGGGAAAAAAAGAAAAAGAAAAAAAGCTTAGACATGTTATCCAACCTAGCCTTTTAATTATTCAGTTGTGCCCATAATCTCGGCTTAGTGGTTGAATCCTAAACCAGGTGATGAGATATCCGTCATTAACATTCTATTAAGGCATGTAGTGATTAATTACCTCATTTGTTTTGCAGTTTCAGGATTTTGTATCATACTTGAAGCAGAGAGAATGTGCAGGAGTAATTAAGATCCCAGCTGTGAAATCTATTTGGGCAAGGCTTATGTTCATACTGCCATACTCACAGGACATATGCTCTATGCTTTCAATTGCACCTAATTCATCTGACTGTCTAGTTGCTTTGGTTTTGCCTAAAGAAACAAACTTTGAATGGGTATGATGCTCATAGTATATGATGGTAAAGACGCTTAGGGAGAGAGTGCTCATTCTGTTTAATGGGATGATATCAAGTGCATGATGTGGAAGCTATATCAGAGATCAGAAGGGAGAGTTTCAGTTCATGTCCAGTTTTGTAGTTAATTTGTAGGATCTTTTACGGAGGTCAGTTCTTTCATATTTCGAAGACAAATGATTGTTCTTTAATCTTTACCGTTGATTTGAAGGTTTTGTAATGGTGAGCGTGCAAGTGTAATTCGGAAGTGGCCGGGTTGATGTGCAAAGATGTCTTGTTAATTTTCGTAAACAATGCTATGCTGCTGCAATATTTTGATTTTAACAGTCAGAACGGAGTTTGTTTGGAAGTCTCGACTCCCGACATTTGATTTTGTTTATAGAAATACTATTCCAATGATAGAACCGTATGATAGAATTAAGTAAAACAAAATTTAAGTTGTAATTACGCCTCAAATTTATAACAAAACTTTAAGTAATTAACCACTCTTAATTTTTATTTATTCCTTGAAAAGTATAAACAAGATTACAAGAGTGTGAACGAAAATTCAAAATATCCAATATTTTTATTGTGTTCATTTTTTTTCATTTCGTTTCTTAAAAATAATTAAGTTTATTCTTAAATAGAAGGGCCTCTTGGCCCGAAGACAACTCTTCATTTTCTTTGCACAGGGGCCACAGGAAGTCGTTCACTAGGAAAAAAATTCCTGTTCTCAAACTCAAGATCTCAAGGGCTCTCTGTTTCTTAATTGTATGCGTATAATTGAGAAGGGGTTTGATAATTGATAGTAATCGAACATCATGTCGCAGTCGCAGCGCTATTATCAGAACAACAAACAGGAGTATATCCCCAAAAACAATAAAAAATTCATCCCAAAAAACCATAACATTGCCTCCGCCACCACGACGCTCTCTAATTCCCTTAGAGAACAATCATCCAACGTCGCAGCTGCATCCGGCAGCAGCTCCACGTCATCAAGCAGAGCAGCGGCCCCATCTCCTAGTGGTAATTTCGTGAATTACTTGCCCCATGATGAAGCCGTCGCTGCTGGGCTGGGCGCCGACGAAGGAGGTCTCGATCCCGCCGAGTCCCAGAGAGTTGTGGATCTTTTGAACAGAGAGTTGTCCAGGTTGCTCAAATTAAACCCTAGAGATTTCTGGCGACAAGGTTTTATTTATTTATTTATTTATTTATTTTGCATTGAAACCCTTAATAGTCTTTCCACTTTCAATAGATCAATATTCTGACTGCTTTTGTTGCGTGTTTGATATGTGTAGTGGCTAGTGACGCGTCTTTGCATGATTTTTTGGATAGTTTCCTAAAGTATAGGAGCAGATGGTATGATTTTCCATATCGAGGAGCCAAGGGAGTAGTTGCAGGAGTCATTGTAGGGGAGGTAGAACTAAGCCGCCGAGTTTTTATGCTATTTTATCGAATGTAAGTCTCAGTTATTAGTTATGCCAACACCCCATTTCATTTTCAATTTTGGATCGTGTACTTATTGGTCATTCTTTTTGGGTGTGCAAATACGCAATGCAGATCTTCCAACAGGGATCCTGGTGCTTGTACTGCTGATAGCCTTAGTTCAAAAGACCATGCAGGTGGGTTAGGGATTTCCCTTGCAGATTTTGTAAAATGAGGTTTTAGTGTACCTCTCTCAGTTTATTTTATGTAGTTTGAATTTGAATGCATTTGATAAATGTTGTAAAGATGCTTACTAAATGGATCAATCTTTCAAGATATTTTCATTGGCTTTGTGTAATTTTTCGCCTAATTACTGTGTGTGAAAGTTATTTCATGGTAATGGTATTTGTTTGCTAAGTTACTCTGCTTTCTTTTGGAATTAGGATGATATATTATTTGGTTTTGATTTCTTCCTCCAATACACTTTGTTCACTAATTCTTCGTGTAGTCTTTTTGCAGGAAAAGAAGTTGCTTGACTTGCCTAAGCTTTTGGACTTATGTGCTATATATGGTCATGAAAATGAAGATCTGACCAGATTGCTGGTAAGCATTTTTTTCCCACAAAAATTGGTCTATTACTAAGCTAGTAGTTTGTCAGTTTCTTATCCATGTGCTTTTGTTTTTCAGGTTGAGAATGCTCTGAAAGCCCAGCCGAGAATTCGTGATAGTTTGTCTGCAGTATTGTCTCATTTTCTGGGTATTGTCCACACAATGCAGCAACGATGCAGTAAATCTTTGGAGGTATTATTTTAATCTTCCACATATGTTAAAGATTCTTCCCCGTTCCTTTGGGAACTTTTCTGCTGATGTGGAGATTTAGTTGATGTCTTGTTAGTTCCTCATATAACTTGTATCTATACCTTCAGGCACTTGTTGATCAACACAAACTCTTTTTTTTCCTTTGAATCCATAAGTTCTGAAGGTAGATGTGTGAAATAATAATTTCATTACACACACATCGTATCTGATGGATACTTATTGAACCCATCCTTTCCCTATTTTTCTGCAGTTTAAGCAACTCTGGTCATGAACATTTTTCTTCATTCATCTTAATTAGAGGGGCGTTTGAGGGATTTACAGTGTATCCTGCTCATTTTTGCGTTGGGTTGGGCAGTCTCGTTGGAGTTAAATCGGACTTTTGGGGATTGATAATGTAAAGTCCATTATTATTAATATAAATACTCACAGTTTTCATATTAAAAAAAATAAAAGTGGAAATTAGGCCTGACATTGGGTCGCTATTAGTCATTTCTGGTTCATCTTGTTAAACTCTATAAACCTATCGGGCCAATAATTCTCTTAATAATACGCAATATTTATTATGCTAAAAATGCTTTTATGTTTATATATGATCATGCATTCTTGTTTTCGCTGATTTTCTGATTGTGCAAGTTTGGTGAAAGAGGTTACTTGCACTAATTGTGGCTTTCTGAGCAGGCCTTATTTTCCTCTGGAAGCAGTGAAGACTGTGGATCGAGTCGGCTTCATCTTGATTTTTTAGAGGCGAGTTAGTTTTCATTGCAATAGGAATCATTTAGTAATTTCTATGTTGATATTTATAGCCACAGTGGCTTCAATCTTTCCACCGCTTCCGTAGTCTCAGAGGGTGTTGTGTTTGTGTTTCTGAAACAATTAATGCCATATGTTAAAATTTGAACTCATCTGATTATTTAACCTGGTAAAACATTTGTCTTTCTTGATGTCGAATCACTGTACAACACGTGGAGCATTCAAATTAAACATTAGTAATAAACCAGGTCTGTAAGCCGGATGCATGAACTTTACTATGGACTATTGCTTTTCTTATTCAGGTGATGGACTTTATAAATGATGCAATTGTATCTATGGATGCTTTTGTTACTGCATACAAACCAGCAGCTGTGTTCTTCTCAAGCCCCATTGAAACAAGGTACCTTTTCAATTAGGAAATTCTGAATCTATGTTAATTTGAAATTTTTTCCCTTTCAATTACGAACCCTTGGTATGTTTAACTTGGAGTTCCAGGGGTTTTGAGTCTTTAATGCGGTGGACTTACGATTAAGTCAAGAGCTCAAAACTGGAAGAATGCTGAGTCACATTGGAACATTTATATATTTAAAAAGAAAAAAAATGAAATAAAATAAAAACTTGGTTTGGCTGCATATTTGTTTGGAATGACAGAACTGTCACGATGCCTTTTTCTTCTCAAATTTCTTGGAAGTATTGATTTAATCTCATCTCAAATTTCTATCAATGCAGTTATGGAAATGAGGAACTGCTCACCACCCTTGCACAATTGCATGATTCATTACTTCCATCTTTTCAGCGGGGTTTCCGTATCATTTTTACAGCTGGAGAAGATGAAATGATATCCAAAATTGCTATGAGTTTGAAGATGTTATCAATGAGAATAGTCAAATTTGGTTGGAGATTGTTAGATATTTGCTACCTATCTGATGGAGTGTTTGCAGATAGCCTCCCCCTTCCAGCAGCTACAAAAATGTTTCCAGCCAAAGTTGAGGACCCCTTCATTAGGGCAGATATTTTGGTTCAAACTATTAGGGAGATCAATGGAGTTTCACTACATGTTCAGGACCAAAACAAAGACGCATTTCTCGCAAGTGTTGAAAAGAATTACAATCTAATTAGTAGACTTGAGAATCTACAGGAAACTGGTAGGTGCTACTTTGACTAACTACATTCTTTATGCTTTACTCTCTTGTTATTTAGTTGTTACAAGCATTAAGCATGTCAAATTTTAAAATCAGAGGCTGTAAAAGCTATCAGTAAGAGTGGGCACAAAACCCGTTGCCCTAAAGAAAATAAAACCAAACTGAACTCATTTTGGTTTGGTTTGGTTTGGTTCATAATTTTTAAAAATAACCATTTGGTTCAGTTCGGTTCGGCAGAAAAACCTAACCGAACCATGCTCGTGCCCATGCCCACACCTATCTATCAGAACAGGGTATTGAACTTATCCATAACCATTGTAATAGTGGGTGGAGAACATTTTACCTTATTGGAAGATGAAAGCAAAATCATAGGTCTTTTACACAACAAAGAACCAGTATAGTCTAAGGCAAACTATTCTTGGTTACTTTAAAATTCTTCCAGTTTCTACTGAGAATTTTTATTTTTGGAACTTTATTTAAATCACAAACCCAAATCTTTTTATTACAAATGCAAATAAGGAACCCTCCATAAGTTTGGATGTTTGGTAACCATCTTGCATCACCTTTTGTGCATGATCTTAATTTCAGTCGTTCTCTAATATTGTTTAAATAAGTTTATGATGAACTTACTTGGTGCAGGATGGGTGGTCGTGGATGATGAACAATTTCAATATTTGTCTGGGATCATGATGTCTTCGAAAGCCTTTGCGAAGAAGCGACCCCCTGTGCCACCTCAAGTGACCAGCAGCAAGGTACAACTGGATGAAGATGCTGCAATTGTGGAATCTAAAATCAGTCAAATAAAGGACCTTTTTCCTGATTATGGTAAAGGGTTTCTGGCTGCATGTCTGGAAGTTTATAACCACAATCCAGAAGATGTGATTCAGAGGATCCTTGAGAACACACTCCATGAAGATCTGCAGTCGCTGGACACTTCTTTAGAGTCAATGCCAGTACCTAAGTCTGCTTCAACCCTCAGCAAGAATGACAAAGGGAAAGGAAAACTACTTGAACCTGCTAGCCATATCAATGTTGTTGCAGAGCAACAAATTAAAATCCCCGCGATATCTACGTCTACAGTTGGGAGGTACCTTAGGAAGTCTAAAACTGACTTGGCTGATCCTAATACCCTTGATGCCAGGGATGAAGAGGATAATGAGAAGATCAGTGCTTTTATTTCTCAGTATGAATATGAAGATGAGTATGATGACTCTTTTGATGATCTAGGTCAGACTGTTGTGGAGTCAGGATTGGAGGAAAATGAGATGTTGGGTGACAGAATCAAGTCAAATTTGGGCAACTCACGGAGGTCAGATAATGAAGAGACTGATCAGAGAGCTCCTTGTGCAAAATGGGGTTCCAGGAAAAAGCCCCAATACTATGTTAAGGATGGAAAGAATTACAGTTACAAGGTTGCAGGTTCAGTTGCGGTTGCAAATGCTGAGGAAGCATCATTAATCACTCAAGCTCAAGAAGATTTAATATATGGCCTAGGGCGGGGCGGCAATCGTCCTCTAGGAGCAGTTAGAAAGCTAATGGAGTATCAGGAGCAGGAGCTGGAACAGTCTGATGTCCCTGAGGTGGACGGGAGAGGGAATATGAGAAATGCTAGGGGTGGGTTCCGTGGGGGTAGGAGAGGAGGAAGAACGGGCTCTCGTGATGAACAAGAAAACAAATCTGAAGGTACTGAGATGGGAGGGCAAGGAAATGTCGGAAATTATAGGGGCAGGGGAAGGAGGGGAGGAGGAAGAAATCATTACAGGAAGGATCGGGCTGCCGGTAAACACTTTTCAGGATTGACTGGACCATGAAGTAAAAAGGATTAGATACACCAGTTTTCTTCTTCTAACATAATTTTTTCTCCTCTTGTACACACAAGTATCCAGATCAAGTCACGGATGAGGTTGTCAATACATAAATAGTTTTTGAGAGCCCTTTATTGTCCGTTTTATACACGGAAGGTTGGTATCTTTTGCCCTGACCAATAGGCCATTGAATACAGGGATATCGGGTAACTAGGAAATGAAATCCCGTTATACAATTTGATTTGATCACGTTCCTGGCGATACCTGGAGGGTTGGCAATTATCGCAAGGACTCGTTGGAACCCAACCAGAGCATTAGTTCTGATCTGATTCGCCAGAAACTGGGGACATTTTCTCATAAATGAATTTAAGAGAAACAGAATGTGCCAATCAACACTGGAGGTCTGGAGTTAACTCATCGGTATCCTGATACGTTCTTCTGCACCTGTTCGAAATGATGCAAAAGCCTTCCAAGGCTCAGTACGTAAGAACATCGTTAATTCGTTATCGTCATAAGAAGACATCGACTCAACAGGGAAAAAATCGCGGACTATTTGGTACTGAAATTTTCATGCATTCCTGCAAAATTTTATCCTGGAACAGCTGTGCGAAAAACAAAGATAAAGGTAAGGAGAATTTCTGTAACAACCGAAAGATATCTTTGGGAATTCTAATTTTCCGCAAAGCCAGATTTAGGCTAGCGAATGGTTTTAATGATGTAATTAAATCATTTATTGCTTCAATCTGCAACAATGGGAACTACCAATGTATACATAATGCACATCTACAAGTTTTTGATCAAAAGCCACCACTGACCCCACCAAAAATATTCCATCCATTTATTCAATTGGGGATTAAAGATGAAGCCTGCAATGTCCATAATTCCAGCAAATGATAGTGTGTTGATAGGAAACCCCCTTAAACTTCATCATCGTCCACATTGACAGCATAGTGCCCCACATTCCTACCCTGAAAAATCACAGAAATTTCAGTTTCAGACAGTCGAGATAATGATAAAGAAATATTATAACATTTCAAGCAACACCAACATATTTCACTGCTACTAACCACCCTTTGATGGCTTTTACTTCTGCAAATACTTGAGAAACTCAGTTTTTAACACTGATTCAAATACTCTGGCATCATGTCTTGTTCAACATTCACTACATTACTTCAGTAAGACAAATTAACCCACCAACTAGCTCAAGGACAAGAGCCCCCTAATCATGGAACTCTCTTTTAAATGCACAGTAGCTCATCTAGTGCATCTAAAATAAGCCAATTATTACTGGATGATTCTGGTAAATGTTTTAATTATAGGGCAAATCCAACTGTAAGGAACGAGAAAGCAAACATCTAAACAACTTGGGAAAATTCCTACCTCAGACAGCATCCGCTGCTTATTGAGCTTCTGAGTCCTAGCTTTGTTGACCACTGAGTTTGGCGACTTGTACATCCTCTGTCAAGCAGATATTTATAATATCATTATAGACACAGAAGTATCAGCAGCAAACTAAAGAACATCAAAGTAGGAATGCCAAGGAAAACCAAAACCGCAGAGCAGTCAATAACACGAGTACGTAATCCAGATCCTCTCCTAAGTAGACCATCTAATTTTATAGATCAAATATCAAACTGAGAAGCACTGATTCTAGGAACTAGTTTACCAGCTTCCAGAGCACAAAATTATGTACTTCTTACAAATCAGATCAAGAATCTCATATTTGGATAGCTCAAACTCAGATATTTAAGACCTATTCAAACTTTTATCAAATCTCTTTCAGCTTGGGCAATAGCTATAACCAAAAATATTAACAGCAAGCAAATTCCAATATTTAGACAAGCTCATGCTTCATATTCTCATCCATGAGCACAAGCAAAGCATAAATATGTCTCTTATACCAACACCATCACAGATAATTTGTAAAGTGTGATAATCAAGATGAGGTGTGTAAGAAGCTTCCAATCTTGCCTAGTCATATTATTCATACAGTTATCTATCAAATTTTCTGCAAGCTTAAGAGATATAAGAGTCTAAACCCTGACCAATTTTCCATTATAATGTAGTCAACTGCCTAAAGAGGCCAACTACCATACATTCCAGCTGAGTTGCCAGTAGTTTGGAGGGAAGAAAAAGAAAATGAATATTATGAAATTTTTAAGTTGATTCAGCTCGGTATGCAACTAATAGATAATTTAAAAAACAAAATGGCCCTTGAGACAGAACAGCTATAACATAAATCAGAGAGATGAAATCTGAACAAGGCATATTAGGGAAGAAGTATAAACATACCTTGTCTGTACTAGATATATGATGTTCAGCAACTGAAAGATACTTTCTTTTAGGAGTGAATCCAAAGACATCATGCAGGAATTCATTTTCCTGTTGGATCAAACAGAAATAAATTTTGATGATATTAGCGATAGCCAAAATGAAGCATTTATCATTGCTAATCGGAGTGGAGTTTTGTAAGTGAAACCATAAAGAAGATAACTCACCTGCATGTGCTTCACAAACCCTCCACCAAGAAAGTGCTTCAGAAAGTTCAGCTGTCATAAAATAATTGTTAGCAAGACCTCAAACGTTGCTAAGATTCATAAAACACTGCTGGAAAAGGGGAGTTGGGGGTGGGAAGGGAGAGAAAAAAAAAAAAGGAGGCTATGATCAAGAGTAAAGCCAGAAGAAAAACCTGTATCAGTTGAGACCAATTTGAAGTCTTAAGGGATTCGCCACCAATCTTTGTTGAGGTTTCAGGACAATAACCACACTAAACAAGAAAGTGGAATCACTAAGAAGAGGTCCAGAGGCAATTGGAATTTCATACTAGCTTGATATCCAAGAGAGAAATCACAATAAAAAATAAGATGATACCTCAAGGAACTCCAAAATATCCTTAAACAAGTTCCTCTGGCTGGTAAGATCTTTCTTTGCAGAACCTTTACCACCTGCTTCCACAGAAAGGTTTCTGACCTGATTCAGGATTTTTCCCTTCAATCCTTGTAAATGTATATTTTCTTCCCGAGAACCATCATTAGAGCCCTTAGCTTCAGAAGAGAACTTCTCTAGACTTCCTGTCTCAAGAATTAGTGCCAATGCTTCGCCAGCAGCAATGCGTATGGATCGGTCATCCTTGTCTAGCAGGGTAGAAAAATATGAAATGGACCTGCATGATTTTTCAAAATATAAGTTTGCTTTTCTTTGTCCAAACATTCCAGCACCAAATTCTGGCTCCAGAACCTAATAATGTCTATCTGCCTCTTCAATTTCTATATCAGACAAAGTTCCAGTACCAACTTAAAGACATTAATATAAAATCATGCATCAATTGACACAGCAAAGAGGCAGAGAAGAACAAAGGGTTACTTACTGCTGCCACTTTTTGGAATCCAGTGAACATCCGTCCATTGTTGTGAGAAGAAATGACCAAGCAGACACCATCGCTGTTATAATACGTGCTGAAGGTCTGGTCGCAACTACCTATAATGGAACAACATGATTAATAGTTTCCCATAAGCCCACAATCATCAAAAAATGAACTGCAAACAACGGTACCATATCAAACGTAAGAAACCAAGCAACGAAACATACATTGGAACCCAGCTTTGGATGAACAATTTGCCACATAATTTGCATTGTTCTTTCTGTTTCCTCTGGATCATTTCCACCAACAAAGGTAATGACAGCCAAACACTCCAACAGCTGAAATCATAAACCACATTTTGAATAAATATGGGGTGAGAATTACCATGCATAAAAGGAGCATGTGAAATTCATAAAAAAGCCTTGCTATTGGCAAGCAGTTGAATCTAGAGCTACTGAGATGTCAACATGATACATACCGATGCTATCTTTGAGGGGTCGAACCCTGATTTTAGTGCCTGGGAAATAGGGGCTACTGATTCTTCCAAAATTTCACGAGAATTCTCCCCATAACCAACAGTCAAAGCCAACAGGCCTGAAGAAAGATAAGTTGTTACATAAAAGCAACTTGGATTAAGCAAAAATATCAAGAAGGCTTAAAAGCTAACCAATGGCATGGGATGCTAAAGCTATCTCTCTACTAGATCCTCGTTTGATTGAACTCAGACATTGGTGGAGTAAAGTAGCAAATCTACGCAGAACACAACAAAATATGCGTGAGAATCTAAACCAACATTGATGTACCAGAATTTATAAACTGAATATAATAATTGAAAAGAAATAAAGCGGCATTGAATTTTGAATCGGATTTTATAAAATAACATTCATATCAAATTCTAATAAGATTGCAAAACTTACTTCTTTTCAACAAATTGATGCTGCAGGGTGTTATTGAAGGCCTCAATGATTGATGACAAAGCTTTCTCTCTTGTGGATCCCCTATATCCAATCAACATTAAAGTAAAAACAAAGCATAGCATAGCACTGCGCATCTCAAATTTACCTAATAATATCTGCAAAATTAAGAGAAAGAAATATGCACCTTTTCTCATACAAAGCATCTAAGGCTTCGTCCAACAAAGTGTCTTTCTCAAGCTGGACTTCTTCAGTACCGGACACCGACATACGATCGGACCTCATCGTCGACGTCGAACTAACACTACTATTATCATCGTCGCTATCTAACATGGCCGCATTTTTACGCTGCGAACTACCTGCGCCATTGAATTAAATTATTCAGCTCAATAATTCATTAATCGATTACAAATTGTTAAATTAAGTTAAATAACAGCACAAATTAAGAAATCTTGTACGAAGAACCCTAATTAATTAAACGTAGGAATTAAATTAGCAAATAAATTTCAATCAAAAAGACAAAATAAGGCGAGAGAGAACTCACGCTTTCCCATCGGTGGCGGCTGCTCAGTCCTTCGATGGATGGATTTTTTGCTTTTTGGTTGTCAGAAAAAGTTAAAACGTTGACTGAGAAACTGAGAATGAAAAGAATCCGAAAACAAAACAGAACCTAAATTAATCGAAATGACGGAGGAATACAAAATCAACAACAACAATGAAAGTGAATCGGAGGAGGTTAAAGCCATTAAAATCTTTATAGAATAGAACGGAATCAGCTAAAACGAAAGTTGAGGTGAAAAAAAATAGGGAGGCTTAAAAATGAGGAGATCACAGGCGGCGAGGTTGCGGACGAGGAGAATTATTCATATTGCGTGGTATGGAATATTCGGTGAACGTGTGAAGGGGGCACAGATAAAGCAGTTGTGTGTCTACTACGTGGACAATTCAAGGCCGTTGATTGTTTGTCAGAGGAGATTTGAGGTGCCAGTTGGTTGGGTGAGGGAGAGCCGCGAGTAAAGCGGGCAAAAACAAATGGCACGAGGAAGTAGTGTTGGCTGGTTCGCTGATATTTAGGATGCGCGAGAAATCGGGTGCCGTGACGCAGTTATAGACTGACTAATATGGACTTGTGATGTCTAACTGCAAATTGTGGTAACATGCTTTGAGGGTTGTAGAAAGTTTCGATACCTCCGGTTGTTTCTGATTGTATTCAAAGATTCAAGAACGATCTACTAGTCAACGGTCACCTTTTTGTTTAATTTACATTTTAAGGGCTTTTTTTTTTGTATTACATATGTTTCATGAGATCTCATGCGTCAGATTTCTTTTCATTTTTAAAGTGAATTTGTGAGTTCTGATGTGGCAATTTTCGACATGTTTGATTTGTTTCGGAGAAATTTTAGAATATATTTAAAAATTATGTTATTTATATAATAAATAATAATACATAACATATATATTTATTTTAAATTAACTATTATATAAATAATAATTGTATTAAATTTAATTATATTTATTATGTATATATTAATTGATTGTAGTGCATATGAGAAGTTATAAAATTTCACTTTGTCTCGGCCAAACAAAAGGTGTTACCGTGTTAGTGTGTTACTAATGTGACGCATGGCGTGAGGACTGAGGATAATGGGCGCGAGAAAAATGAGTTATTATTTAATGCACGGCCCTTTCAAAAAATAATAAAATTAACCCCAACTGGTTGGTCCTACAGATTCAATCTCACGCACAAAAATGAACGGGCAGCCATTAGCTGTCAAGCTCAACAGTTGCACTTGCATACGACTTTAAGAGTTTGTCGGTACGTTACCAAAGCGTTTTAATGGACCGCAACATGTGGAAAAGCCCAGAAGAAGAAGAAGTGCGGACCTTTTGATCCAACCCCACTAAAATCCTTGGAGTACCCTTTTTAAAGGGAGAAAATTATGCTGCAACGTAGCCGGACTTTTGTTTAAATATTCATAAATTTGATAAAATATAAATTCATATACTGAAATTAATTATCTTCCTTTAAATTTTCACTCGAAAAGTGTATTAATTTTAAATTTTAATTATAAATTCATACAAATCTAATAACATTGATTTTTTTTTAATTATCAAATTTATATCTTCAAAACTTTTAAATCTTATAATTTTCTCCCCATAAAAAGTTTTTCAATTTTATACACACACACATACAGACATATACATATAAATTTTGAAATGGAAAGAGTGTAAAGATTTTGTTAAAAAATTAATTAATTTAAGTACTTGATTGAATTTTCATTAAAAAGGTGAATTAATTTACCTTTGATTATTTAGGTAATTTTAATTAAAAGGAAAGAATGTTGAGGGGTGTCAAACGAATTCATCATCGCCGTTGAAGCGGAGGTTTGGGCCTTAGTGGATTTTCAGTTTTGAGACGAACAAGCAACATCAACCACACCATACATAAAAAAGCACTCGGTATTTAGTCGAGTGATTAAAGCAGTTGTTCGACTCCTGTGAAAATATTACAAGAGTTTCAATTCTTCTTTAATTATTAATAATTGAGTAAAAATAGTTTTTTTATTAAATGTGAGTGTAATAGACATTTCTTAAATATTAAAGATAATAAAAATTTAATTTACACTAATCTCATATAATATGAGTTATTTTTTAATTATAATATCAGTATAAAAAAAAAAGTACCATAACATGCTGGCTAAGCCCACCAGAACAGAAATGAACATTACAGTAAATTCCATATGATACCTTTGCCGGTTTTGCCACCATCTAATGATTTTAAAGCAAAATTTACAGTCAGACAAATATATCTCACACGACTTTTGGGTCCCTTCCTTTTTAATGAATTCTGAGTCTAAAGTGAATCTCACAGTCATTATAATTATTTATGCCAGATAACTAAATAAGGAAAAAGATACATACTGAAGTTTTACTAATCCGTGGAACGAGGGGAATTCAGTAATTGAGTAGCCTTCTTTCTTCTAGCTTTTTTTTTTTTCTAATCTCCGCATCTTTCCTCTTTCTGTTTCCTCTTCCCTTCTACCATACGGTCATGTTTGAAACACACAGCCTCTGTTGAAACTTCCCTGTAGCAAAAGCTTTCATTTGCCACTTTACATAAATAGATAGCAGTCAAAATTATTTTTCTTTCTTTTTGGGGGAAAAAAAAACAACGACACTAGCATGTGTCTAGGACACGAGGTTGTTACGTTGGTTCAATACCTGCAAGAAAGGTCGCGACAAGTATACGCTGATGGTCCGAACAGCTCAGCTGGGCGGATTCATTATATACAAAAAAATCCTTTGAAAATCAACAATATCAGCACCATCATCAGAAAAATAGAGCCGCTTCCAAAATTCATTTCTATGTTAAATTAATGTCATTTGCTAACCTGCTGATTTTGCTTTATTCTATGAAATGGTCTCCCACTTGACATTGATCGTGTTTTAAAAGACCAAGAAACGGTGTACCCGTCATAGATTGCAAAGGCGTATCACCTAATGCTTCTTTGGAAAAAAACAAACTAAAGGCTTTGTCTCTTCCCCCTAAATGGCACCAAGCCCAGCAGCCAGCAGCAAAGTGGAGACTCTTTTAGACGAAGGCTTCGTGTTGATTACTGGGCCGAATCCGGATGAGCCCCAAACGAAGCCATGGACCTAAACTATGCCCATGCCCATGCCAAAGTGGCCTCTGACCAATTTTCAGATGCTTACGTCTGGCTGTTTGTTTTTTGTCACTTAATTCAATCATCAGCGGCAAAGTTTGGATGAATTGATGGGGTTTATCAATGATGCGCGTTAAGTGGAAGTGGATTACCTTTTCTTTTTTCTTTTGCTTCAATAAAATGAGGCATTCATTCTTTGCTGGAAGCTTTACTCTTGACCAAAATCACATTCATGGCGGGGTCAGTTAATATTCTAATTATATCTGTCTTAACAGATACCAGTATGGTGGTGCTGTGAAATAAAAGCTTTGGTTGTTAAGGAAAAAAAAATTACGAATGCTTAACAAACAATATTAATTGTTGAGTAAACATATTTTTTTGAATTATATAAAATTATTTCTCAGCTCGTATTTCATAAGATTACTATATTGGTATTTACAATTAGATAATTATTGGAATTAGATTTATAAATTTTATATAGCACTGCTTAAATTTTATCATCTCAACTATTCGAGGGAGGTTTACTCCACTCATGTTTCGAAAGGGAGAATACTACTTTACTCAAATTGAAAAAGAAAATTAAGCCTCACAATGACTTGTGAAACTATAACAAAGTCAAATTGTAAATATTTATAATCAAACGTTTTTAGTAGTTTGGATCTAGTTGCCACCTGAATTCTTCAAAGGTCACAATATACACGTCTTTTTTTTGGGCTTTTTTAAAATAATAGAAAATTATATTAGAGTCAGGTCTATACCGACTGTATTATTAAGCAATTGAAGATTCTGCCCGGCAATACAAACAAACAAGACCCCATGATAGCATAATTACAGAAGATTAAGAGGTAAGTTTCTTTTATCTCTACAATTCTATGAACTACTGTGGTTAAATTTCGTCCGAAGATTGTCACAAACTACATGTGTTATATCCGGTGCAAAAAGTCCAAAACCGAAAACACAGTCCGCATCATGCATAGGCCAAGTTTTTTTGTTGGAATTGGACTTAAAAAAGCCCACCTAAACAAAAAATTAAGGCTGTTTAAACTTCAGTCTCCACGTACGCAAGAGGAAGAGGGCATGTGGGCTCACTGCCCGGTGGGCTTTGGAAGTAGGAAGTTTGAACTGGAACCGGCAAGCAGTCAACACATTGGGAGTCCCAACTCTCCTAACATCCCTTTTCTCATTGACTCCCTGCGAAGATAAGCGGCAACTTTTGTAGAAAGAGATGGCATGAGAGTTTGTGTGGGTGAGTCCAGTGTGCTGTTTTCTGGGTGGGTGGGGTATATATAACAACGAGCCTTTATATTTTTTGTCGGAAATTTATGCGTCACCAACCACAATCATGCATGCAATGCCACTGCATCATATTTTGGTGACTTCCAGGCAACATTATTTTGGCGTTTTGGGTGTTATTTCCTCCCTGACGCCACTTTCAGTTTCTAGAATCCCATATTATTTATTCACTAACCTCCGAATTAATTTTTCTTTAACGTCCTTTTTATTTGGGATAAATTTCCCATTATCCTATTCATGAAATAATAATCTTAAAATTATTTTTTAAATTATTAATAATTTTAATTTATTTTTATTATTATTTAAAAGATAAGGAAAAAAATAAAATAGATTGATAAATAATTTTTTATCTTCTCTACAAAAATAAAAAATAAGTTGAGATTTACAATAATTTAAAGATATTTTAAAGATTTGTCATTTCCCTGTAAGTAATCCAAAATTAATCCTTTTATTTATTTATTTTTTTTTTTCGGTTTGAGTGGATAGGAAAGATGATTCATTATGTGCTTTAAGTTATGTGAAAGATCCTTCTCAAATCTCAGTCAAGTTTATAATGTTATGTACATATCCATATAGTATGAACTTGCGTGCGGATTGATTTTTTTTTCTTTTTTTGGGTTCAATTTCAGCATGTGAATAATTTAAGTTCTATCAAATTAATATGTGTGAATTTGATTGAAAGGCTCAGATAAAATTATGAATAAGCAATTCAAATGCTATCCTGTTGCTCTACCCCTCTGACCAATTTTATACATATAGGCAGTGACCTAAAAAAAAAAAAAATTAGAGATGTAAGAAATTCATTTCATCATGAAGAGTGAAGTAGGAGAGCTAGAAAAGCCATTATATCGCTAAGTTAAAACATGAATGAGGCTACAAACGCTTAACTTATCTCACAAAGTGCACTCTAAATTAGATTAAATTCATTGTATGGGTGTGGAATATAGTGCAGAAATTTCTTTAAAAAATATGAATCCAGTTAATGGAGCTTGCATCGCATATAATCTCATCATTTGTTGATGTATTTTTTAATTTATGAACTACTCTTAATTGATGTATGAATCTTTTTGTATTAATATTATTTGTGTAAACAAACAATGTGGGTCCACTCATGTATAATTTAAGTTTTGAGATTATATAAAAATTTATAGTACTGCTATTTGAACAACAGGAAGATAGAAATATGGGTACTGTTTATGCTATCATGTTACGACATCTTTGTTTATATTGTAGTACCATCGTTTATGTCTTCCTACTGTCTCACTATTAGTCAAAGGGTATTTTCTAAAAGTTTCTACACAAATAAGGTCCATTCAACCTTTGCACGATCATTGAGAAAGTAAAGCAAAATGTCTTTTCAAATTGGTCCATACTTTTTTTATTTGGATCATTCGATGATAAGAGCTCTTTACAAATTAACCTCACCATATAATGTGTGTGTGTGTAAAATCATTGTTGAGGACAAAATTTAAGTAAAATATAAAAAAAATACAAGTAAATGTATTGAATTTTTTTTTGTAGTTTATTGATATTTTTATTTTGTTAAAAGTGAGGATGTCCTGGAATGATCTATATTTACTATTTATTAAAGAATTATCTATATGTATATAAAGTCATTCTCTTGTGAGGGTCGCTTTACTAAAATAAAAATATCACTAAAGTAAAAGAAAATTAAATATTTCAAAAAATTAATTTTTTTTGCTAGTATATTGAATTTGTATTTTTTTTGTTTGCTAATACCATCAATTAAAGTGGGAATACTCTTACTAGAATATGTGTGTATGTGTATACATCCATTAATTTTATTTTTTTTTAACAAATATATTGAATCTGTATTTTTTTTTACTTACTAATATCATCCATTAAGGTGAGGATAGTCTCACTAAAATATGTGTGTGCGCGCGTAAAAGAGACCTTCTCGTGGGTCATTTCACATATGCGCGTAAAATATGTGTGTGTATGTGTATACATACTGCTAGAAATGAAAACAACACCAACATATTTTCTGCTCATGGACATGGTGCCCACATGAAACCACTGACCACTTCATATTAATTAACAGCTTTGAGTGACTGCTGCGGGGTAAAAGTTTATTTAGTTCATGTATTTTAATATTAATATCTATTTAGTTTATATTTTTAAAAATATCTCAAAATATTCATGTCGTTAAAATATTAATATCTCTACTGTTATTTTTTATTTTTTTTTACTTACTTTTACTATATTACTCTTTTATAATAATTTTTTGTTTGGACATTAATAAAAAGAAAATAATTAAATTACCAATTTAACCTTAGAAAATTAAAAAAATATATTAATTTTTTTGTAAGCACCATTTGCACACTTGATAGTTTGCATATAATTTTTGACTATTAAAAATTAATATAATTTTTATTTTTATTTTTAGGATTAACTTGGTAATTTAATTATTTTCTTTTTTATTAATGTCCAAATAAAAAAATTATTATAAAAGGGTAATATTGTAAAAGTAAGCGAAAAGAAATAAAAAGTAATGGTAGGGGTATTAAATTGGTAATTTAATTATTATTTTTTTATTAATGTCAAAACAAAAAAATTATTATAAATGGTAATATTGTAAAAGTAAGCGAAAAGAAATAAAAAATAACGGTAGGGGTATTAAATTGGTAATTTAATTATTTTCTTTTTATTAATGTCCAAAAAAAAATTATTATAAAAGGGCAATATTGTAAAAATAAGTCGAAAGAAATAAAAAGTAACGGTAAGGGTATCAATACTTTAACGACAATGATGTTTCGAGACATTTTTAAAAACATAAGAACTAAATAAACACTAATCTTAAAATACATGAACTAAATAAAGTTTTACCCCCCTTAATATATCATATTGCGCGACACAACTGCAAGCCTGCAGCATTTGCATGTTAATGAAGATTCTCTGTTTAATTATTTTGCCGCAGAGAAAGAAAATTAATAGAAATGACAAACTGATAGCGTTTCTGCAATTTTCAGATAATCACACATAACACTTTTTTTAATATATTAACCATCTATTTGATCTATTAAGCACGTTCTTATTAATTTCCTTAAACTCTTTGCTCTACTATTTTATTTAATAACTTAATTTCAACCTTCATCACCAAGAAAAAAAAATTAAAAAGAAAAAAAACTTTCGCAGTGGCGAAGGCAGCTGGCTAAATATATGCATACAATAAAAAGAAAAATCCGACATGTTGACTTGGAGGGTCGTAATAATTTAATTGGCCTTTCAGGTAGCAGATATTTTTTGAGCTATTGTGCTTCAGTGCTTTATAACCATGTAGTTCCTTTAATTTAGTTAAAGCGAGCTGGAAAACGATTAAACAAAGCTTAATTAATAACTAAAAGATTCCCTAAAGATTATTTGTGGTGACATGAAGAGATAAGACAAGAATAAAAATAATTTATCAACTTGTTATTTAAAATAAATTAAAGCTAATAAGAATTGTTTCTGTGTAATTTATATTGAGGCGATTGCTCCCATTATCGAAAACCCAGAATGAAAGAGGTACGTGGGACAATTAAACTAATAAATCAGATTCCTACAAATAATTAAGTAGAAATGGCATGAATAAAGAAGAAAGTGTTACGATAAGAAAATTACAATTAAATTTTTTTAGACGTGTGCTGCAACAAGGTTGCCATTAATTGCTGGCAGATGTGTTGGCTTTTGGATCTTGTGTCATCTTCTAATATTAGGGAGTCTCTATATTATAATTAATATAACATACACACTCAACAACAATCATAAAAATAATGGACCCACATAATTTGTGTGGTTGTTATTGAGTGTGTATGTTACATTAATTGTAACATAGCATTTGCCCTAATATTATATAAGAAAGGAATTTCTAAATTCTAATGGCTTCAAAAGTATTGCATTTCCCTTGTCCCATTTCGCGCTCAACTATCTTCAAAAAAGAAAAAATAAATAAATAAACCTCTTTAATATAAAATTTTACCTCATAATTATCTATTCTAAAAGAGGAATGAATAATTAGACGTTTAACATGAAAACATATGGGCTTTTAAATGCTATTCGTGCGATCGTTCCTCGAAATCATTTGAGTATTGCTACATAATATGTATGATTTGCATTTCATAATCTTTTACAGACACCATTTAGTGTAGCAGTATTCAAATCTGGGACTCATTTGATCAATTTGCTTTGATTGATTCAAAACAATATATGTTCATGAGTAATGCCAAGGCATCTTAAATTGCATCCTAAATATGTTTATAAATAATGTGGCATCTTAGCTACCTAACAAGTGGGTGATGAGATATTGTAGTAAATGCACTTATAATTTGTGAAAATTTAATATTCATTTTATGAATGATATGTAATTTATGATGAAATTTTTTGACAAATTTTAAAATATTTGGCATTTATTATTCTTATTTTGAAGAATTCAATGGATCAGATTGGCTAAAAAATTTAGTTTCGAATTGCTAAACAAAACAACTATAATATACTTATAATATAATAAAAAATAATATTTATATTTCCAATATAATTGGTAGAAGTTAAAATGTCATACATATGACACTATTTGAGTAGTTGTTGCATTAAACTCGAGTAAATTTACCTACATCCTCTTATTACCATAACCGTTATGCACTTTACACACCCTAACCTATTTCATCCCCTGAAAAAAAATCAAAATTAAAGAACTTTCTTTTTAACAAGTTGGTGTAAGAGGGAATTGATCCAATTATTTATTGTTTCGAGAGAAAGAATTAAAACCAAGTAAGATTGGTATATTATAAACTATTAAAATTTATTATTTTATTTTACGAATATTGCAAAACAATTTCCACCACAACCTGCATAATACATTAATTCTAGTAATTTTCACATTATAAAATTTCCTTCTCTTAAAATTAAGAAAAATGAAAGAAATAAAGAAGAAAAAAGAAGAAAGAGAGAGGGTGGATAAGAAGAACACAAATTTCACTCATATCTTTCTAATAATGACTAATGGGCCGTGCCGGCCAAACATCGGCTCACACTGACTCATGGGCTAGTACGACACGGCCCACCAAATGTCATGTCCACTTTTTTATAAGAGCTCAACACGAGTTAGTCCGTGCAAAAAAAAAAATCCACCAATCTTTTTTTTTTTTGTCCACGTATCTAGCGTGCCTAAAAAAGTCCACATGCTTGGTATGATTTTTTAGCCCTCCAACCTAATAATAATAATAATAATAATAATAATAATAATAATAATAATAATAATAATAATAATAATAATAATTTCATTGATCATATTAATAATTAATGAAAAAATAAAATTCAATTCTAGAATAACAATTACATCTAATTTTTATTTGAATTACTAATATTATAATTGCACATGAACTTCATTGACTGAAAATGTAATTTTTAATTTATCATAAAAATATTTTGTTCATAATTTATTTTTTTTGTGCATAAATATGAAAAATATTTCATTCACAAATGAAACTTATCTCCATTAACTATTAACCAAGTTATGATTTCATAAATGAAATATTAATGTCATAAATTTTTTTATTTATCATTTATAAAATCATGATTTTTATCCATTTAATAAATTATAAACATAAAAAATTAGAATATTTATCCATTTAATAAATTATAAACATACAAAATTAGAATATTTATTTAAACTACGACTTAAATTAATTTAAAAAAAGCCTATGTTAAAAAAAATATATTAAAAAATTAATTTCAAGATATTTATAAAATAATGGTATTTTATGTTTTATTTTTCATTAAAAAACTTATTTTTGATATATTTTTGGGCTTACGTGCTTTTTCACCGTGCCATGCTTTGGCCCTATCCCTAATCAGGCAATACTTTTAAGGTCTGCGTGCCTAAAATTCTAGGCCTGACATGGCCTATGTTCGTGCCATGCAGTGCCTCGTGCCCTACCAAAACGCGCTCGTGTCGTACAGTGTTGTATGAACACGTGCCGCCCGACCCATTGGCCGTCTCTATATCTTTCTCAGCACCAAGCTCAAAAACAAAAGTCCATGCTCCCACCTAGAGGTGACCAACGGGCCGTGTCGTGCTGGCCTAGGCCCATCAAAGAAAGCACACGCGTGCTCGTGCTTGTTTCGTACCATGCCCTGCCGTGTTTAATTTTTTTCTGCTTAGGCTCGACACACCACACGTGCCGTGCTTAAGAAGAAAAGCCTACTAGATTTTTTTTCCTTTTTTATTTTTTTTAAATACGCATACCAAGTTGTTGTCTTATTTTTTTAAGTCTTTATATTGTTTTGGATCCATGTGCCTTTATTCTTATTCAAATTTGATAGAATAAAGAATTTAAAACTCAAGTTTATATTCAATAATAATAAATTAATAATGATAAAATAATATAATATTAATTACTAAGTTTGACTTTATATTAGAATTCTTTTTTAGCACTTAACAACAACAACAGTAATAGTTTTTTTAAGGGTTAACTTAATTGTTAACTTGGAATTACGTAAAGTTATATATCATAGTTTATAATAATATTAATACACATTTATAAAATCATAATATCAATTATTTATTTAATAAATTATAAACATAAATCAATTTTTTTAAAATTAAGAATTAAATAAATTTAAAAAACTTGAGTCAATAAAATATATTAAAAGATTCCATTTCAAGTTATTTATAAAATCATAAAATTTTAAATTTACTTTCATTAAAAAATAAACATATTTATTATTTTATTTTTTCGCGTGCTGTGCTTTATTCCATCTCTAAATTACTATACTTTTAAGACGCATGTGCTTAAAATCTAAGCCCAACACAACTCACGTGTATGCCGTGCTCTACATATTTTATCAAAACATACTCATACCGTGCCGTGCTATATGGACACGCTACATTTTCTATCAAAACATACTCATATCGTGCTGAATTATATGATCACGTGCTCTGTGCAGTCGTGCTCCAATCTATGGCCACCTCTACCCACACCCATCAAAACCAGTAGTAAATCAAGATTAAGCTGCTGCGGTGACGTGGCAATGTTTGACTGGCATGGGTTCCACCCGTAGCTCGAGCCCACAGAGGCCACACCACAACTAAGCATCAAAAGCACAGTTCCGGTACGACCGGACGTACGGTTCCCCCTGACAACACAGACACCTCCTGTCATTGGATCGTATTTTCCACGCTCTACACACTCGCGTATACTTAACAGTCTCCTCTTTGTGTCATAACTCTCAGAACCCAAACTGGCAGCGCCATGAAACCAGCCACAGCGCACTCCACTTTTGGTCAAATCTCAGTCCTCACAAACCAACAACGACAACACGCACACTTACACATACACATGCACATTACACAACAACTAAAAACTAAAAAAAAACCGAAACAGAAAAAAAAAAACTTTTTACTGCAATTTCGCCACATTTAAAGAAGATAATCATACGTGTAACAAAATCAGACTCTTTTTTTATACGCCTCAAGTTAAAATTACAAATCCTTTTTTGCTGGATTTTAGCTTTATATCATCATATCTCCATAACTCTCTATCTTCAATACTTCTTCAATCATGTTGGTCAAACACATTTTCTCTCTCCGAATCATCATGTTCATGGTTATTACTAATAATGTAGTATGTATCATCTGATAAAATAAGAATGGATCATGATGATTCTTTATCTGGGCTACTTTGTCCAGAAAGCAAGACTTGTTTAGATGAAGACAGCGCAGTTTTAGATGTTGAGGATAAAGATGAGTATGTGAATACTTTGGGGGATAAAGAGATCAGCTTTGGGTTCAAAAGAGGTGAAACTGATAAATCTGTGATGCTTAGTGATGACATTAAATGTGCCCGCTTGGAAGCTATTGCATGGATTCTCAATGTATGATAGTTTCAAGAACCCAGATAATACAATATTCGCTAACTTTTATTTACTGCTTGTGATTTTAATGACGTTTCTTGTTTCTTTGCTGTATTGATCAATCCAGACCAGGGCAGTGTTTGGCTTTCGGCCCAAAACGGCTTATCTATCTGTCACATACTTGGATCGATTCCTGTCCACGAGGTTTATTGATGTAAGTTTTCGGTTCTCAGTTTGCAAAAATATAATTGAAAAGGTTTTAATTTGGAATATGATAATTTTTTTTTCTTTATTGAGTTGCAGAGTGACAAATTATGGGCAATAAAATTACTATCAGTTGCATGTGTTTCTGTAGCTGCAAAGATGGAGGAGGTAAAAGTTCCAGCACTATCAGAGTTGCAGAATATTGATGGATATAATTTTGGAAACAGTGTAATTCTGAGAATGGAGCTCATGTTATTAACAACAATGGATTGGAGAATGGGATCAATCACTCCATTCGCTTTTTTGCATCACTTCATTAGAAAATTCTGCAAGGATTGTTCGCCGAGTAATGTCTTACCAAGGACTGTCGCACTCATTTTGGCTATAATGAGAGGTATGAGGGCCTTTCCTTAAGTATATATCTTCAATTTCTATTGAATTAACTATCATTAATTGGAGTGTTAATTTGATTCAGAAATCAATTTGATGGAGCATCGACCGTCTGCAATAGCAGTAGCTGCCACCTTGGTAGCGTTTGATCAAAAGCTAACAAGACAAGCATTGGAGTCTTGTTGTGGATTTCTTGAAGTTGTGAGTCCTTTTATTTTTAGCTAGAAAGTATTTTGCTGTGATTAAATGGATAGTACGTGTTGCTTAATTATAACCTGATTAAAAGTGTCTTTGATGATTCTCTTGTTTAACAGGGTGATGTGTCCACATGCTACAGTATTATGCAGAAATTGGAGATGGAGAAATATAAAACGCCAGATCTATCAGCAACCCATTTTGGGCCAGCCAATGTTTCTTCTTCAGCGGTGAGCAGCAAGAGGAAAAGGCTTACATTCAATGATAGTGATCAGAGGTCCGACGGGCCAAACGAGAAGCGACTCCGCTAAAACACATTCATATTCTAAGAATTACATCAAACAGATGCCAATGGTTTAATCAATGACTTAATTGACGATAATTACTGTTGCAATTATCTAATGAGTATTTTTCAATCGTTCGGGACAACCAAAGAAATGAGAAACAGATAAGGAAAAGAAAACAAAAGCAAAGCTTTGGGCTATACATTACACATATAAAGCTGATGGTTATTATTAGACCAACGGCCTGAGCTTCAGGGGTATTGAATTCAATTTTCTCTAGTTTTTTCATTCTTTGTACCTTATTTCTTCCCTTTTCGCTTTCTTTGCAATCCTAGCTTTATATAGGATGCTTGGGGTGCTTTCTTGTGTTGTGTCTTTCAAAAGGCTGAAAAGAAAGATCAGGAACTCTGTTTTCTGTGATTTGATGCATCTAAAATATGTTGCGTGTTAGCCATCGGAAAAGTATTATTGTAAAGGCGAGTTTGATGGATTTGTTTGAATGTTTGAGGGGTGTCTTTAAAGGCGGGGCCCCCGCTTTTTCTTCCTTGTCAATGCCTTTAAAGCCTTTGTTTATGGAATCAACACGAATTTCTACCAGGGTCTTCACCATTTACAACGTTTTTCTTGAGACAAAATAAAACTTGCTTATTCCCTGAAGATGAGATATGATAAGGGTGAAGCATTAGCTAAGCCACAGTAAACAAGAGCAAGTACTGTTGCCATGGAGATCTTTGGCTGAAACTAAAGATCTTGCCAGAGCTAAGATATGAATTGATGAGTAAGTGAAGACGCCGACAAACAGTTCATTTGTCCGCGCTGGCCGATAAGAATCATGTTGTACAGTCAAAGCTGGCCATGAAGGTTTTGGTATCTTTCTGCGCCTGTACTAGTACACTTACTGTTGCCACAGCTATTGGGTCAATAAAATGGTAACTTGAATAGAAACTTGCTGCTTTCATGTGAAAAGCTTCTCCTTTTTTCACTTTTTTTTTTTTACCCTCTCATGAAAGCTGTATAAAGCTTACATACTGTTTTCAACTGATTTTGGGCTAAGAAAATTCAAAATCAATCATGAACAATAAATTTGCTATTTTGGGGAAGATGGGGTACCTCACTGGTTTGCCGTGTGGGACGTGGGGTATCCTAGGTCTGGGGAGGTAGGAAGGAGGGAGTGAGAGATAGCTATGCAGGACGGTCAGCGACGCACAAGATATTCTCTGAAGTGGGCTTCGTACCTACAAAACAGTGAAATGAGGGTTAGAGGTGAAGCCGGGGGGGTACCCTGGCGTTCACACTCCGACGCTCAAGTTAGCAAACTCGAGCTTTTTTTAGGCGAAAAGAGCTAGCAAGCTCTCTGTAAATTAGGGTTTTATGATGGGGAGAACCTGGTTTTTGGAGTGAGAGTGTGAATGGAGAATCTGGAGGAAGGAGAAAAGCTTGTGGCCAAAAACTTATGGAGAACAAACCCTAGGTGTCTTTATATATGGTGTACCTCCCTGCCACGTGGCGTACCCTCTTTGGCTCATGTCCCTCTGGTGTTTTCATGATTTTTGGGCCGTTATATACATGCCCGCGGCGTATCTCATCATTTGGAGACTTGGCGCGCGCTGGTGTGTGGTCCTGGGGTAGCTCTGCAGCAGTTGTTGGGTAGGCGGTTGGGGACCACTGTCCTTGGTATAATTTTCTACACTGTGGCAGGCGGCTGTCCCCCCTTTGGCGTACCATTTTCGATTCCGTTTTCTGACCAAATCAAAGGAAATCTTTTAGGAGGCGGAGACGTTGCGTATGGTGAATATTTTGGAGGATTCCCTTACATCGTTTCGTAGGATATCCCAGAATATGGGGTACCCCCCATGGCTTGGGGTACCCCTTACTACTTAGGGTACCCCTTTTCATATGGAGTACCTTGGGTACCCCATTAGGGTACCCCTTCTCATACGGAGTATCTTATTTTATAGGGGATACCCCAGTTCACTTGGAGTACCCCAATCCGCTCTGGACTCGCTCCTTTAGTCGGCACGTGGCACTTTACTGTTCGTCCTATTTTTCCCTCAAACAACAGCCCCCCAGTTTCTTTTTGATGAGAAGTATTAGAGGCAAAAGAAACTCATTGTGTGAGTGACACGTGGCGATGTGACTGGTCCGAGGTTGACTTGCTTAATTTCTTCCCTTGACTATGCCGGGTGTCCTGAAAATTCTCTCTGTCTCTTCGTTTTCCCGCCACTTTTTCCTCTTTTTTTTTTTTTTTTGCTGTTATCTTCCGCATAAATATCTTGCTTACCTTGGGTCCTCATGATTTAGCAGATGTGACTTGGGCTAAACGGTCATGCCCGATCCAGGAGGTGGGGGGAGAAGTGAAGGAGTATATGGAGAGACTCCGCAATGCACAAAGGAGTGGTGATGTGCTGGAGGAGGGTAGGCTGTGGAGGGCAGGTTTGATTGGCCGAAGTTCTCCTCCTGCTCGTGGGGGTACCACATGTACGGCCCGGGTGTTGAGGGGTATCCTATCGTTGTCCATGGGACTGGGGTACCCCATCATCACTGCATCTCGAATTTGCTCCCCTTTCATTTTATTTCCTGTTTGTGCCTTTAACATTTTTAATGCTCGTTTAGCTAATCACGACTGTTGTGTTTTCTGTACAGCGATGGAGTCATCGGGGGATGCTTTCGATGCCTTTTTTACAGCGATCGTGGGAGGTGCTTCCGGGTCCCAAGATTCAGCTGCTCCTTCATCAGCCTCTCGTCCTCCCCGAGCTCCCAACGGGAAAGGGAAATCTCAGGGTACCTCACAGAGTGTGTCGAGGGGTACCCCACGCCCGAAGAAGTGTAAGTTCGGGATGGTGACTGCCTTCCCCGAGGATTTGCGCGTGGGCGAGCTAGACCCGATCTCCAACAAAGATATCTCCCACTTAGCTCTGTGCTTCTATTACTCCTCCGAGAGCGTCACCCCCGAGGTGGCCGAGGAGACAGACAAGATGAGCTTGAGCCAGCGCTATGCCCAAGCATTGAGGGCTACCCACGAGGTAAGCTTTCTCGGGGTACCCCATAAATATCCGTAGAAATTTCTTTTTGATATACCAACATACGTATGTACTTGACATATCTCCATAACTTGTAGGCTTCATATCTCCTCAGTCACTGCCTACCGGATCTTGACTCTCTTGTTGCTGCTCGATCGGAGGGGGATAAGCTGAAGGGCGAGCTTCAAATCCGCCAATCTCGTGAGGACCAGCTCGTCCAGGAGGTCAAGTCGCTACATGAGCGCATTGCTGCCCTTTCGGAGGAGAAGGTCCGAGTGGAGAAGGACCGAGCGGAGTTGCACGCCGCAAACGAGGAGCTACTATCTCGTCAGAAGATAATGGCGCAAGATGCATTTTCGCTAATCATGTCGGAGGTATGGAGTGTAGACCCCGAGTTGGAGGTACCCCGTGTGCAAAAGTTTGTTGACAAGGCCACGATTTTGAAGACAATCGCGGAGAAGAGGAAGCCTTCTCAATCGGGTGCCTCTTCTAGGACTCCTAGGGTACCCCATGATATTCAGCCACTGCCCGTTTCGGATGTTCCTACATCAGCCGTACCTATCACGGGAACCTCCAAGTCTTCTGCTGGCCGCCTCCCGGAGACAGACGTTGGTGATGATGTTCCCCCCTCGGCTTAGGCTTTGCTTGTCATGTTGTCGCTTTCCGGAATTGATCCATATTTGACCCCGAAACTTTGCTTCCTTTTCTTTGGTTTTGTTGGGATGTTTATATTGTTGAAAACTCTCTTTTGCTTTTGTCTGGACTTTATGATACCTTGGATGCTTGCTATTTGGCAATTGGATGCTTTGGCTATATGGCCAGCCGTTTAGGGTACCTCTTTGTTTTGTTGTTTTTGGGAATCGGATACCCCAAGTTTTTGCTCAAATGGGGTACCCCTTCGCAAGTTCAACATCAGGTGCTTCTTTTTTGAAAGGGGGTGCCCCCAATAACTTACACTAATTGGCGAATCTGGTGATTACTTTTCTCATTAATATGGCGAATTTTCTCTCAAATTGGTGATCAAAAACTTCGGCGCAGATTGCTTACCCCTTACTTGGCTCAAGTAAGAGGACGGAGGTATGAGTGCTAATATACCTAAGCGAACCTCATGACGCTAGGGTATGCCAGTTTTTTCACTCGCGGGTCTTCTTTGACCCTTCCCTCGCTTCACAATTTTTTAGATAGTTTACCCCCACCCTGCCGAGTGAGAGGACGGAGGTATGAGTGTTAGTATACCTAAGCGAACCTCATGACGCTAGGGTATACCGGTTTTTTCACTCGCGGGTCTTCTTTGACCCTTCCCTCGCTTCACAATTTTTCAGATTGGCGAATGACGAAAATTACGTATATCCGGGTGCTAATGCATCTCAATGGCACTAAACAAATATAATTCTGCGTGCTGCGACCGAAATGGCGAAACTGGAGAAAAGACTTTCTTTCTTTTTGTTGTAAATAGAAATTGTATTAATAAATAACGAAAGCATAGATCAATACATGACTTATCTTTGTTACCCTGAGGAGAATGAGAAACCACAAGGTCTCCCACCCCTTTTCATTTGGAAATTAAAGAAACTCAAAAGTCGCAACAGGCCGTCATAAGGCATTTGGGGTACCCCATTTGATCTGTCACTAGGAACACTGAAGAAAATATAGAAGAAGACAAAAGACTGACGGTTTAGACACTGCCTTTTAGTAGTATTTCCGGAGCATCGCGGCATTCCAGGGGTGCCTCACAATCGTGCCATCCATGTGGAGCAGCCTATATGCGCCTACCCCAACGGGCTTGTCAACGCGATAAGGTCCTTCCCAATTTGCTCCAAAGGCGCCTTCACAGGATACCCTTGTATTTTGGGTTACCCTTCTTAGGACCAAGTCTCCTCTCTTGAAGGACCGATGACGTACCTTTTTTTCATATAGGCCCGCGATGCGATGTTGATAAATGGCGGTGCTCAATTTTGCTCTAGCCCTTTTCTCGGCTATCAAATCAAGATTGGCGGCTACCAAAGATGTATTCTCGGTTTCATCAAAGTGTTCGACCCTGTGAGAGGGTATCCCAATCTCGGCTGGAATTACGGCATCTACACCGAAGGCAAGAGAGAAGGGGGTCTACCTGGTGGAAGTGTTTTGTGTAGTTCGGTAGGCCCATAGAACCCCAGGTAGCTCGTCTACCCATGCTCCCTTTCTCTCCTCAAGTTTCTTCTTCAGGATGCTTTTGATGATCTTGTTAACGGCCTCAACTTGCCCATTAGATTGAGGATGGGCAGGTGTAGAGAATCGGTTGGCTATCCCCAACTCCGAACAAAAGTTTCGAAACTTTTCATTTTCAAATTGTTTGCCGTTATCGCTGATGATCGCATGGGGTATCCCAAATCTGCAAATGAGATTTTTCCAAATGAACTCCATAGTCCTCCTCTCCGTAATGTTTGTCAACGGCTCCACCTCTGCCCATTTTGTAAAATAATCTACCGCCACGATTGCATACTTGGCTTGTCCCTTTCCGGTGGGCAACGGGCCAATGAGATCCACTCCCCATACGGCAAAGGGCCAAGGGGAGGATATGACTGTTAGCTTTTCCGGGGGTAGGTGGGGTACCTTGGCGAACCTCTGGCACTTATCGCAGCTTCGTACCATATTCTTGGCATCCTCCCTCATGGTTGGCCAGTAGTACCCCTGTCGGAGAGCTTTTTGTGCCAGCGATTGTGCTCCGTAATGATTGCCGCAAATTCCCTCATGTATCTCCCTCATGACATACTTGGCCTCGTCGTCCCCCAAGCATCGAAGATAAGGGAGAGTAAACCTGCGTCTGTATAGGGTATCCCGGATCAGGCAATACCGTGCGGCCTTGTACTTTAACCTTCTTGCTTCAGTTTTATCTGAGGGGAGGTCTCCATCTGCGAGGTACCTTGTAATAGGCTCCATCCACAAGACCGCATTAGACAGTGATCCTACTTCCGACGGCTCGGTGAGGCCAAAGCTGGGTGCGGGTAGGTGTTCGGTGGTGATGGGTCCGGATGACTGGGTTACCCCAAGGGACGCCATTTTTGCCAGGGTGTCGGCCTCGTTGTTCTCAAGTCGGGGTACCCTTTCCACCTTAACCTCGCAAAACTGGGACATCAGCTCCCTGGTTTTCACGAGGTATCCCTTCATGTTCTCCTCTTTCGCTTGGTATTCTGCCGTAATCTGGCTTACTACCAGCTGGGAGTCGCTCTTGATGTGCACCCTTCCCGCTCCTAAGGCCTTGGACATCCTCAATCCCGCTATGATGGCCTCATATTCGGCCTCGTTGTTTGAGGCCTTGAACCCGAACTGCAGAGCGTAGCATAGTTTCACCTTATTCGGGTCAATTATAATAACTCCTGCACCACTCCCATGTGAATTGGAGGAGCCATCTACATGTATCTCCCAGACCTGCCCCACTTCATCGGTAGACGGGGTATCCGATAGGTACTTTAGCTCGCCTTCGCCACTTGAGTCACTGGCAAACTCCGCAATGAAGTCGGCGACCGCTTGGGCTTTAATCGCCGAGCGAGGCTTGAAGATGATATCGAATTCACTTAATTCAAGGGACCATCGGAGAAGCCTACCGGACATGTCCAGCTTTTGAAGGATTTGCCGGAGGGGAAGATTGGTGACAACCGCAATGGTGTGAGCATGAAAATACGGTCTAAGCTTCCGTGCGGAGACAACCAAAGCCAAAATAACTTTTTCAGAGGTGGGGTACCTCTTCTCAGCATCGACCATAGCCTTACTGGTGTAGTAAATAGGTCGTTGTACCCCCTTTTCATCTTCTCGGAGTAACACTGAGCTGGTGGCATGCTCGGATACAGCGAGATACAACAGAAGCACCTCTCCCAACTCGGGTTTGGCGAGGAGTGGAGCATTAATGAGGTACCCCTTCAGCTCTTGGAAGGCCTCCTCACAATCGGGAGTCCATTGGAGTTTCTTTCCGGCCTTCAGAGCCTTGAAAAATGGCTTACACCGATCGGTAGCCTTGGATATGAAACGGCTCAGGGCAGCTACCCGGCCTGCCAAGCTTTGAACTTCCTTGATGGTGCTTGGTGATTTCATATCAAGAACTGCACGGATCTTATCGGGGTTGGCTTCAATCCCCCGTTGTTGTACCATGAACCCAAGAAACTTGCCCGAGGTAACCCCGAACGCACACTTTTCTAGATTGAGCCGCATTTGGTGTTTCCTTAAAACGGTGAAGGTATCCCTGAGGTGCCCGAGGTGCTCCCCCGCACGCACTGATTTAGTGATCATATCGTCGATGTAGACCTCCATGGTGCGCCCAATCTGCTTCTTGAAAATTTTGTTTACCAGCCGCTGATAGGTGGCCCCAGCGTTCTTCAAGCCAAACGGCATCACCTTGTAACAGTATAACCCTCGGTTGGTGATAAACGCTGTTTTCTCTTGATCGGGTTCGTGCATCGCAATTTGATTGTAGCCGGAGAAAGCGTCCATAAAGCTCAGCATTTCATGCCCCGCTGTGGCATCAACAAGCTGATCCACCCGGGGAAGTGGGAAGCTGTCCTTGGGGCAGGCTTTATTCAAATCGGTGAAGTCCACGCACATGCGCCACTTTCCATTTGACTTTTTGACGAGAACCACGTTGGATACCCAATCAGGGTATACCGCCTCCCGTATAAACTTTGCTGCTAAGAGGCGGTCTACCTCTTGCTCAATGGCGTCATACCTCTCTTGGTTAAAGGCGCGACGCTTCTGCTTGACTGGCTTATTATGCGGGCTGACATTGAGTTGGTGACAAGAAAGGGCTGGTGGGATACCCGGCATATCCGAATGGGACCAGGCGAATACATCCAAGTACCCACATAGGAAGGCAATGAGCTCCTCCCTTTGTTCCTCCGTAAGGCTGGAGCCTACCTTCACGGTCTTTGCTGGGTCGGTAGCTGAAATCGGCAGTGAGACGAGGTCTTCAGCTGGGGTACCCCATTTGTCACCTTCCGATACGCGGGGATCCAAAGGTATCTCTACCTCACAATGGAGCTCATCCATCTCCCCTTGGCGTACCCCCGAACTATCCCCGGTAACTTCTTTCTCTACCATTGGTGAGGACTCCAACTGTTTTGGTAAGGGGATCACTTGAGGGGATTTCTTGAGTGTAGCCCTTTGCTGCTTAGCAAGTGCTCTCCTAGAGGGGGTAGGTTTGGATTGGCCCCCGCTGGGGTACCCCTTTACTCCCAAATCAGAAGCTATTTGGTAGGTTACTTTGGAAGCCACGGAATAGCACCCACGGGCAGATTGTTAGTCTCCCTTGATAGTGACAACTTCTTGGGCGGCTGGGACTTTCATGGCAAGATAATGCATGGATACCACCGCTTTAGTTGCCACTAAAAACGGCCTACCCAATATAATATTGTATGCACCTGGATGATCCACAATCAAAAAGTCAATCATATGAACAATACGGTGGGGTACCTTACCAAGTGTGACCGGCAGTGTGATGATGCCCTTTGGTATAACCATATCGCCGGCGAAGCCAATGAGAGGCGTAGCATACGAAGTGATCTTTGGCGATTCAATTAACAACTGGTCCAAGGCGCTCTTGAAGATGACGTCGACAGAGCTACCGGTGTCCACAAGAGTTCTTGCCACCTTTCCAGTGGCAACCTTCAAAGTAATTACAAAGGCATCATCGTGGGGATACGAGATGCCCTCCGCATCTTTTTCCGTAAAGAGGATCGGTGGGGGATGGTGGGGTATCCTTGGTGTACCCCATTCACTAAGGTTGACTTCTTTGCCCATGTTAGTGGTCACCGACAGCGACCTGCCATAACCTTTGATAGCCCTCCGAGATTGGCCAGCCAATGTAGGACCACCCATTATCATCCGCACATACACACCTTTCTTGTGCCCCGGGGGGTACCTCTCGTTCAGGACTACCCTCAGCTATCCACTTGCCCTTATCGTGCTCTGCAGTTTTCCGAGCCTCTCTCATGTCAGCGACAAACTCTTTAAGGTACCCACTGAGAATCAAAGATTCGATCGCCTCCCTCAAAGTGAAGCATTCGGCAATGCTGTGACCAAAGTCCTCGTGGAACTCGCAATACTTCAAACTGCGCCTCATGTTGGGGTACTTCCTCATAGGCTTTGGAGGACGGAGGAGGCCACTGTCCCGAATGTGGTAGAAGATCTGGTCCGGGGATCGATTCAATGGGTGAAAAGACTCATGCCGTGGTTTTGGGGGTGGTTCCCGATGATCAGGTAATGGCGGTCTTGGATGATGGGGTACCCCCGCGGTAAGATGAGGGTTATGCCCTCGTCCACGTGGGATAACCCTTGGCGGGCTCCGCTGCCGGGGTACCCGCGGTACCGGGGCTTCTACCCTTTTGGGCTTTTCCTTGTCCCTTGAGGTGTCAGCCTTCTCTTCTTGGCGCTTCAACTGACATCGCTCATCCAACTCCACTTGCTGCAACGCCCTAGAACGGGCCTCCCCATACGAAAGTGGACGCTTCTTTTGAAAAGAACGCCACAATTTTCCCAACCGCAAATTCTTCTCAAAATGGGTAAGTGTATGTTGATCTCCGAATGCCCCGGTTCGTAGCACTTCTTGGTGGAAACGAGTCACGTAATCCGCCAAAGGTTCGACTTCCCCTTGCTTGATAAAGGCAAGCTTGGAGGCTACCCTGTCTTGAGAAGAAGCATAGGAAAATTCTTTAGTAAATTCAGACAATAATTGATTTAAGGAAGATATGCTACCCGCTTTCAAGGAGCGAAACCAAGACTTTGCGGGGCCTGTGAGTGTATGAGTAAACATCCTACACATGGCGCTCTCGCCTACCCCCTTGATGAGCATTTGATCGCGGTACAACTCTGCATGCTCCGAGGGGTCAGTGGTACCCGAGTATTGGGGTACCTGTGGCATGGTGAACCTCTCGGGGAGGGTTGCCTTCCGAATCTTCATGGTGAACGGTGATTGGTAAGTCAGCGGTGCTGGTGCAGCCGTGAGGTTTTGCCTCTCGGAGAGGAGCTTCACCTGGGCTTCCAAATTTTCCATCTTCACCGCAAGGTCAAGGGGTACCCCTGGTGTACCCGATGATGTCGCTGTCACTTGGGAGGCTCTTTTGGCATTTAGTTTCTCGCGGAGGTCCTCATGGGAACGCTTTATACGCCTCGTACCCTGGCTGCTACGGGAGTTACAGGAAGCGGTGGAACGCTCGTCGCGGGTACCCAAGGCTCAAAATTTGGAGCGAGTACCCGAAGGCCCAGGCTTTAGCTTGCTGGACTCGGGTACCCCTTTTTTCACCACAACTTGAGTGTCCGCTTGAGGTAACGGAGCTTCGGGTGTTACTGGAGGAAAGGAACTTTCCGGTGCTCGAGATCCAACGGCCCGAAGTATGGCGTAGGCCAGGTCTTCAAAACGCTAGTTTGCGATAGGCTCCTCCTCTTGGCGAACCCAGGTAGATTGCTTGACGCCCTTGCCTTTGTTTATACGAGCTACCCTTCTGGCAGGGTCACTATCGTCACTACCGCTGTCCTCCCTCGTCCTTGCGGGAACCCCTATTAAACCTTCGGGAGGTACGTCAGGTGCCATGTGTTAATGCACCCACAACCACCAGCTAGGTAACCACAATGTAGGCTTTTTGTTCGATCCCCACAGACGGCGCCAATTGTTTTCAACTGATTTTGGGCTAAGAAAATCCAAAACCAATCATGAACAATAAATTTGATATTTTGGGGAAGATGGGGTACCTCACTGGTTTGCCGTGTGGGACGTGGGGTATCCTAGGTCTGGGGAGGTAGGAAGGAAGGAGTGAGAGATAGCTATGCAGGACGGTCAGCGACGCACAAGATATTCTCTGAAGTGGGCTTCGTACCTACAAAACAGTGAAAGGAGGGTTAGAGGTGAAGCCGGGGGGGTACCCTGGCGTTCACACTCCGACGCTCAAGTTAGCAAAGTCGAGCTTTTTTTAGGCGAAGAGAGCTAGCAAGCTCTCTGTAAATTAAGGTTTTATGATGGGGAGAACCTGATTTTTGGAGTGAGAGTGTGAATGGAGAATCTGGAGGAAGGAGAAAAGCTTGTGGCCAAAAACTTATAGAGAACAAACCCTAGGTGTCTTTATATATGGTGTACCTCCTTGCCACGTGGCGTACCCTCTTTGGCTCATGTCCCTCTGGTGTTTTCATGATTTTTGGGCTGTTATATACATGCCCGCGGCGTATCTCATCATTTGGAGACTTGGCACGCGCTGGTGTGTGGTCCTGGGGTAGCTCTGCAGCAGTTGTCGGGTAGGCGGTTGGGGACCACTGTCCTTGGTATAATTTTCTGCACTGTGGCAGGCGGCTGTCCCCCCTTTGGCGTACCATTTTCGATTCCGTTTTCTGACCAAATCAAAGGAAATCTTTTAGGAGGCGGAGACGTTGCGTGTGGTGAATATTTTGGAGGATTCTCTTACATCGTTTCGTAGGATATCCCAGGATATGGGGTACCCCCCATGGCTTAGGGTACCCCTTACTACTTAGGGTACCCCATTAGGGTACCCCTTCTCATACGGAGTATCTTATTTTATAGGGGATACCCCAGTTCACGTGGAGTACCCCAATCCGCTCTGGACTCGCTCCTTTAGTCGGCACGTGGCACTTTACTGTTCGTCCTATTTTTCCCTCAAACACATACTATTCAGTCTCTAGTCTTTCATGTTATACGATGACGAAGTAGTCACCATTCAGACATCTAACTCAAACATGGCATTTGCTTGTGGTTCCATATAAGTCCCATCCACAGTACATTCACAAGCTCATATAAGTCTCCAATATTGGATCAACGATTAATCTTCACTAAGAATTTTCCATTTTTTAATAGAAAAATTAATACTTTATTCTCCACCTTCAACCAGTTTAGATGTTTACAACTTATGATTTATATGTGAAATACCAAGACGCCAGCCATTTTGAGAACATTCATACAGAATTTTTTTTTTGAACATTTTTATTTATGGCTTAATTACTTCTAAGATGGGTTTAGTGAAGAGCAAAAATGGGCACAGAGTAACAGCAAAGGTTTAAACAAAAAAGATGAGGCATCCAGCCGAAAGAAAATCAGATGAGCGCATAAGAATAAGTTCTATTATCAAACAGAAGGCTCTTTTAACCAAATTACATACAATCTGCTACAACAAAGGTCATTTGGTCAGGAGTTTCAGAGCAAGTTTAAAATGCAGAAGAAACATGATTCTCAAAATTAATGGAATCAATTTTACTAATTGGATCCATCTTGAGCCTCAAATTTGCCCACAGTTCAAACTCTACATGGGAAGTTCTGTCAGGCCAAATGCTACTACTACCAGGGTGATAAAAAATCGAAAAAAGAAAAATTCAAAATTAAGAATTTGGACGGTTAGAATTTACTGTCTTATCCAACTTGGATCAACTTCAAAACGGCTGCTATTGGCATGCCCAGGAATCCAAGTAAAATGCTAACAAACCACTGTTGCAAATTGAGAGGAGTTGTATTTGCAAATGTACCCAGCAGCTCAATGATTATTATTTGAAAAAGAACGGTGCAAGTAAGCACAGCTACAAAGACATAGTTCTTCAGTATGCCCTTGAAGACGTTTATCTTTTCCATCTCTCTGGAGCTGATCTCATTAAAGACCTGGCCAAGAATCAAGATGGCCTTAATATAAGTCAATCTTAGCAAATACAAAATTTAAGTAAATCCAGAAGTAGAAAAGGTGTGAATCTTGATGGCATGCTATAATTTTGACATTGTCGCATCAACTACAGTGCATTTTAGGTGAAGACTGAAGCATTAGTAAACAACCTGATTTAGAGTAGTAATTTTGTACATTAGAAAATTAAAAAAAAGAAAAAAAGAATAAGCATAGCTCTAGAGATTTACTCAAGTTAATATTTATGGCTCCGTGCTCCTAATACGAGTGGAAAGACATACCTGACAAAATACAAAGGTGTTGAAAATAAGCGTGTTTAATATCAAATCAGCATCTGAGCCATCAAGACGAAAAACTGCTTTTCCTCTTGTCTGAAGATACCATATTATCAGAAACTGATAGAAAGACTGCCCCAAGATATTTCTCCACATTACGTTACTGATGAAGTTTCCTTTCCTACCAACTGGTGATCTTTTCATCAGGTCGCCATTAGGAGGCTCTGTAGCTAAAGCCAGTGCTCCAAGAGTGTCCATGATCATGTTGACCCATAGAAGCTGAACAGCAGTGAGGGGAGCATTTCCTAAAAGCATTTACAAACACCATAACCAGAGAAAAGAATATTGGTATCCGAAAACAGAATGCACAAATTACAAATTAGCAGGAGAGAGACATCAGGGTCTACTTACCTGTCAAACAGGCAGAAGAAAAGTTGACAATTAGGGCAACCACATTCACTGTCAACTGAAACTGAACAAACTTTTGAATGTTGATATAAACTGAGCGTCCCCATTTGGCAACAGTCACAATTGTAGAAAAGTTATCATCCAGTATTATAACATCTGCACTCTCTTTTGCCACCTGCAAATTAAAGAATACATTGTAAACATAAAAGGCCCTTTCCCACATTTATTAAAAAAAAATTCAGAAAAATACTAAGCATCTAATATATCATAATAATATGTATGTCTTTCGTAATGAAAAATTAAAGCAGCAGCACTCAAGTTCGACCTCTGTTCCAGCAATGCCCATTGCAAGCCCAATATCTGCTTCATGAAGTGCTGGAGCATCATTTGTACCATCACCCGTCACTGCAACAACTTCCCCCAAAGTGGTTCTTAGGTGTTTCACAAGGGTATGTTTGTCCATAGGCGAAGATCGAGCCATGACCTGAAACGAAGAAACACCAAATATCGGTAGATTATGGGTCAGCTACAGGTGAAGTCAAAGGGCAATATATGCAAGAATACATTTCAGTTATTGCAGTAGATTTATATGGATTGACATTGTGATTGTAATACCACAATCATTCTCACTTGCGATTTGTGCACAGATTACATTAATGGTTTTTCAAAAGAAATATAGGGTAAATAAGCTTGATGTCATACAAAAGTCGGAAATGGATGTGAACAGAAATTGGGAATTTTCATGGTATTGCCCTTAGATTTTTCAAGAAAGTGCAACAGATTACAGCCAAAGGTTGGACCTCTTAAAAATTGTCCATATAACTAGTGGGTAGTTTCGGTATAATAAAATTGCCTCATCATGGAAAGTACATACCAAAATTTTAGTGGTCATGGAAATCATTCATCCTTCATCAGTTTTTCATACACATTAAATGTGGTTGAATTAAAGTAATAAAAACATTAAATGCACCTGGATTTTCGGAATGAGTTTACTCAATTCCTCATCACTTTTCTCACGGAATTCTGGGCCTTCAATTGCTATGCCATTATCAGTCAATATTCCACATTCCCTAGCAATAGCCTTGGCAGTGTTAATGTTGTCTCCAGTGACCATCCGAACAGTAATGCCAGCTGACCTACAGATTGCAACAGACTCCTTTACACCAGGGCGCATAGGATCTTTGATACCCACAATGCCTATACAAGTGTACCCTTCAGTGGGAATGGGAGCGTTAGCAGAGAATTCATTTCCAATTTCCATGTAGGCAAGGCATAGAGTTCGAAGAGCTTCACTAGCAAATTTTTCAATAGTCTCGTTAAGATGATTGACAGCTGCTTCATTGAGGGGTACAACCTCACCATTTGAGTTCAAAAATTTGTTGCATGCAGCCAATATTATTTCTGAAGCACCCTTACAATGTACACGGAATCCCCCTTCAGGAAGCTCTATAACTACTCCCATTTGCTTCTTCACAGAGTTAAAAGGTTCAACTTTCACAATTTTTGATGCCTGTCGTTCGGCTTGGAAATCCCCACCAAGCAGCAACCCAAACTCTAAAATAGCAGTTTCAGTGGGCGTTCCCAGTATCTCAGTTTTGTTGCCCTCGCCAATGACAACTTCTCCCCCTGTGTTGTTAAATATTGATTGAAGTAATAATTTTGAAGCAGAAGCGGGAATTGAAGAGCCAAATGCAGGAGTACCCTTGGAGTTGTCAACTTCTTTGATTTCCTCACAAATGCATGCTTTTAAAACAGTCATGTGGTTAGTAGTTAGCGTTCCAGTCTTGTCACTACAGATACTTGTGGCTGATCCCATTGTCTCACAAGCAGCTAGATGGCGGACAAGTGCCTTATCATTCATCATCTTCTTCATGGCAAAAGCAAGACTCAATGTCACAGCCAAGGGAAGCCCCTCAGGCACAGCAACCACAACAATTGTAACAGCAATAGCAAAAAATTCCAATATCTCTAAAGCATCATCTCCAGACCAAGTCCAGTGGGTTCCCTCTTGTAGCTTGCGGATGAATAGTCCTTGCACCATAACAGCAAATGTCACAACTGCGAAAAAGAGGCCAATTTTACCGATGATGGTTGCTACTCCATTCAATTTAACCTGCAATGGAGTCTCATCATCTCCTCCTTCACTAAGAGTAGCCATAAGTTTCCCCCATTGAGTTCTCATCCCAACTGTTGTCACAAGCATCTTGCATGATCCATTCTGAACCTTAGTTCCAGAAAGGAGAAAAGGATTTAATGCATTCACGTTAACTGGTTCACTTTCTCCTGTTAAACTGGATTCATTAATCAGCACAGAAAATCCTGAAACAAAAAGCCCATCAGCTGGGACCTGATCCCCCATGCAAAGATGGACGATATCACCAGGCAGTAGATCATATATTGAGATCTTCCGTCTGAATCCATTTCTGGCTACCTGAACTGTTATTTTTTTCTTCTCCCTATCCAAATCTTTAAATTGCAGAGATTGCTTGTAATCACTTGTAGCGGTGACAAACACAACAAGTAGAATGCTCATCACAATTCCAAGACCATCATGGGCACCCTTAGGCCACCCCTCTGTTGCTATACCAACAACCAAAGAGACCAGGGCACAAACAGCAAGTATCATGAGCGTCATATCGTGAAGGGCTTCCCATACATAAACCCAGAAACCTCGTGCTGGGCTTTCGGTGAATTTATTAATCCCATAAATTTCTTTCCTTCTATTTAATAAATGCTCAGATGTTGAAATGCCGTCAGTGATTGATGTGGAGAGCTTCTCTGCAATGCCCTCAACCCCACCATGAACTTTGAGCTTCTTGATGTCATGGCCCTCCACAATGGACCCCAACTCATCAGAACATATTTGAAAGCCTGATGCTGCTACTTCTTCAGGCACAGTGTATTCACTGGACAAATTTAGACCTGTAGGCATTCACGGGGAATCACATGGAAAGAAAATGAGAAGAAACCTCACTACATCTCAACCTTAGAATTCAATAAGTTTACGGGATCCATACCATGGATAAACTGGAGTGCAGCTTGCGAAACCAAAACTGCTACTCTAAACTTCTCCTAAAATGTCAAAAGTTGGGAAAGGACATCAAAAAGCAAGAATAATAAAATGAAAATTCTAGCTGTCCAACAAAAGCTGCTATCATATATGATATGGAATGATGGATGTTGCTTTTCCAATTAATAAATTCCATGTAACCAATTGATTATATATTCGGAGAAGATTTGTTAATAGGAGAAATTTTGGTTAAATATATGCACTCAAAAGTTTGAATAAGTGAACTGGAAAAATGGAAAATATATTCATAGGAAGCATTCATGAGCATCGCCAGGACACAGTACCAGAGCATCACTTTGAAACAGTCAACAGAAACTAGCTGCCTCAAAAAATAATATAATTAACTTGAGAAGAATAGGACCAATAGTTCCACCCCCAAAACCCCACACTAACTTCTAATTCACAAGCTAGTAGCAGTGCGCCTGCTAGTAGGGCATCCGGTTACTTCCTTCAGTGTGCTAATAATTGAAAATTTTTAGGTTCATTTAGCCTTTCAAGCTGAAAGAATAAATTGACAGCATAAGGTTTGCATGATTTAACTGAAAGCAAAACTGTATCCTCAGGGGATTTTGAAGCACAAACAATAAAGCAAACGGATGACATATGTAAATCAACACGACCAAGGTCCAGGTAGCGGAAATAAAACTACCGATTGGATCTGTATATCGATTAGTAACTGTTGTCTGAAACTTACACAGCTAGAGGTTATCAAAACAGTAAAATTAATTAGGTTGGATATCGGGTTTTTGTTCTGACTTTTTTTGAAAGAAAAAATAATAGTAATACTAAAATGTCAAATTCACAGAAATGAAACCTGATTAGAACGACGGATGGCTTCCGCTTCAAATCTCTTGGAGAGATTCGCAGTGAAGCGAAATCTTCGCTTCCTGTTCTTCACAAATCCACAGAGCTTCCTCCATCTCTGCAAAGCTTCTTCTGACGTGTTCTTCGCCTTCACGTCGCTGAAGTTCTCATTCAAGTAATTCTCCATTCGTGATGCTGCCGCTGCCCTCGCCCTCCTGCTTCAATCAACACATCACAACCAAACTTCCTCGTCAACAAAACATAAAAGAAACAGAAACCGCACTAGTTAGTGCTTGTCATCTCGTTCCAAAATAAAAAATAAAAAATAAAAACATAAGAATAAAGGAGAACGTGAAAAACATTAAAAGTTGAAAAATTCGAATTCGACCGATATGTACATATTACATATTTAAATAAATTCTTTCGTATTTTATTCACGCATTATTTTTATTCGATTGTGCCTACCCAGCGGTAGCGGCTTTGGAAAGCAAAGAGCAAAGAGGACCGGAATTGACTTGTCAACAACAGCCGCCGCACAGACTTCCAACATAAATTTCCTTGCAGTTCTTTCCAAGTGAATGAAGCTTTTGCTCTTTTATTAGAATTTTTGCCCTTCCCGGGATACCACACAAAACCGGAGGTCAACGTTTTTGACTAACGATAAATGTACAGAACTATGGGCATTTCTATTTTTGAACAAGTGATTTTTTTTTTTTTTTCAGTCCGTTTGTTATTTGTTTATTTGTATTTTTATTTTATTCTTTTAAAATTGTGCGCCTGTCTCTGATTCGCCAGGGAACGTGAAACCGCGTTGGTCCATGTGGGCTCGCAGTACCCAAAACCCAAAGTAATGCGTTGCTCTTGCATTGGGACCCACGCGTGTTCTTTTTTCTTTTTCTTTTATTTTGAATTTTAGATATTTCATGGTTTAGGCACCCAGGCTGCGAAAGTGGCGCCATCGTGTCAAAAAGTTATTGGGGCTTCGGATATTAAGAAAATTTCGAAACTAGTTTACGCGTGACCGTTGCTCATTCGATGCTCGTGTTAGTTTATATACCACTAGCCCATCGCAATCATTTAATAAATTTTGACTCATATTTATTCATTTTCGAAAATTTTCAGAGAAATATAACTGTATAAATTAAAACATAAGATATGTATTTATTAACCAAGTTCATTGGAACGATTGGATGATAATATTTCTCGCGTAATAAAAATGCCAAATATAAACAGTATTTTTAGAGAGGAACAAACAATATGTCATTGTCCGTATTTAGGTAAAAAATTAAACGCCATTTCCTTTTTTTCATTTATAATGGACACACACACTTTTTGACAAGTGTCGGCCTAACAATATCGTTTTTTTCTAGTGCGAAGCTCTATGTAACTGTAAGAGTGGGTGTCGGCCGGCTGGCCGGCTACTGCGAGCGGCCCGGCATTACCTAATTTGGCTTCCTATACATTTTAAATGATACGATTTTTTCTATTGGCAGTAGATCTAAATTATTGGGTGTTTGCTGCTGTTGGCACGAATCGTGCAGCAGTTTATTTTTTTATGTGTATATATATACATATAGAGAGAGAGATAGAGAGAGAGAGAGAAACCACGCCTACTCATGCCAGTGGATAGCATGTTTTCCAACAATTTATCGCTGGACAATTAAACTATATTAAGGATGCTGATGCTCAGAGATTTGGACCGTGCACGCGACTCTCAATGAAAAACACATAAAACTTTCCCTTTATCGTTGGGCTACTTCAGTTTGGGTTGGATCTAAAGAAACTCGGCCCACTGAAGACCGAACTGACAATTATTTATAAATTCTTTTCGCGCGATACTCTCGTCAACCCCTTCAAAATTCTTATAAGAAAATTTATGAGATAAATTCAATAATTTTTTTAAAAAAAATAATTGACACACCATTTACTTCTGTAGATAACATACCACAACCGAGACGTCAATTTTTTCGAGTATGAATTATGGTTACCCATTTAATACCCATATTTATAAAATTTATACCCATTTTATATCCTGAACTACTTGCCCATTCCTTTACTAATTCATTTTACCCCAATGATCTGTGCAAAAATTATCTTCGTAGTGTGGCGATTCAATGTATTTTTTTTTCCTTGAAAGTGGGGGATACAATTTTGAATAAAGAAAATTATGTTACAAAGGGAGAGTAGAGTTTTTGGTTTTGCGTTGAGTAATTTACATTCAAGCCCTTTTAGTTCATCTAAAAAATTCAAGCAAGTTATAAGTTTGTGAGATAAATCAGCTAAATCCCTAGATTTCACATCGCAGACTCGCAGTTTCCAAATTAAATAATTAATGTTTGTTTGGGTGGTTGAATAATGATGACATATATCTTATGGTAAAATGGTTCTTTGATGGGGACTGGATATTGATGGGATTGACTCAATTGACATAACTATCCCGAAATCATTAATTGGCTTTTTTATATTAGTTGCGGGAGGTTATAATAACCGTACAGCTGGGTATAATGAAGAGTCAATTTAGGGTACATTTGGAGTTAAAGCGGCCCTAGGCCCATAAGCCCAAATGCTCGACCTATCTTCGTCAACCCAAATGAAATGCCTTTGAGATTGCTTCTAAGCTGCTGGACTGTAGCATATACATGACATATTCAGTCGTTATTTCATTGAAACAATTATGAATAACATGATTAGTAATTTAGTATATTATTCGATTTTCTTTTTCTTTTTTTTTTAAGAAAAGGAAAGTAACACTTTCGTTACTTCAACTTTGTGAATAAATTCATGATGGCAGTTGGGATTTCATCAGTCCATTACCTACAGCTAGCTTAGTCAAAGAATGAGCATGTGCATTACATATTCTAAGAGTGTAAACAAAAGTTGCAATTTGAAAGTCCTTACATCATTCTACTCAATGCTACAAGAAGACCCAAAACTAATGTAAAAAAATATGACAAAGTAATAGTACATTCACAACAACCAACAGCCGCATTCCACAGCTTTCAGTGCTATTACAACTTGCGCGTAATGTGAAAAATATGATGTAAAGGATAACCCTCTCGGATGTTAATCTGTTTCTACAATAAATTTTGCCTCCTCCAATACCTTCATTCGCATAACGTCTCATCAGCCATTTGGAATGAGCCGAAAAAAATGAAGTCAATTAAAAAAATTTCAACGACCATGCTGCGGCTTCAATTTGCAATGCATAAGAATAAGATTATTATCGAAGAACATAGCGTCACGTAAAGGATAGAACAGTTGAGGGGGAATTAGCTGAAACATAGTGGGAAACCCACCCAAAAGAAAAAAAAAAAAAATCCTACGAATCTAGCCATGCGTTATTTGTGGACTCGCGTTAGTGCACGCGTGCAGCCACATTAATGTTATCATGACCCCCATTGGTTGTGAAAAGGCTAATGCACAGCACTCGTCTTTTTCTTTTGTTTTTATGCTCTTTTGCAGTTCGTTTGTGGAGCCATACTCGGCCTACCTTAATCTTTTCAGGAAATTTCTTGCGACCGCCGATTGTCCTTTTTTTTTCCAATTTTGTCTTCTTTGCCCCCGCCCCCCTTCCGTCAAGATGCTGCCAATACTCATCGGATTCACAGTAATTGCCTTGTTAAATATGGTCTAATATTATCTAATTTAATCACAATATAATAAAAGGCTATTCTTGTTTTTGCTTACTATGTGACATCAGACATGACGAAAGCCACGAAACCCTAAGAATAAAAGCCTGTTTGAAATCGTTTTAAGGTCATTTAAAAATGATTTTGAAAAGTTAAAAGTTAATTTTAGTGTTTAATAAAATTTTTTAAGAATTATTTTTAGTAAAATCATATAATTCTATAGTATGCTTTAAAACATAAGGAATAAATAACTTTTTAAAATATAACTTTCCGAATTTATTTTATATGTTTTATATTTAATATCATTCCGTATATATTATAAAAATCTAAACTTATCCCTATTAATTAAGAAATTAAGTTATTAACTTTAAATAGATTATTATTATTATTTGAAACACAAAATAAAAATAAAATATTTAATTTAGTTATTAATTATTATATATTCACAATAAAAAATATTTTATATACATGTTTATAAAATCTATAAATAAATATTATTTAATACTATAGTAAATCTTAAAAAGTAGGAAAAGAGTTATTTTTCAAAATTTGATTTTGAGAATCACTTTTATATTTAATATAATTCCATAAATATATACCCTCATATATATTATAAAAATTTAAAATTATTCTTATTTAATAGGAAAGAAAATCATTAATTTTAAAGAGATTATTATTATTATTGCCAATCATAGTGAGGTAACCAAATATAAAATAAAATACTTAGTTTAGTTATTAATTATTATATGTTCAAATTAAAAAATTATATTCATATTTATGAATATTTAAATAAATATTATTCAACATTATATCTAATTTGATCATTTATATTTTATAGTTATTAATAATAAGATTTACTAAATCTATATATGCACTTTTATATTTAAAATTTACTAAATAACTAACTGATTTTCTTTTATTAGTAGTAATTATTTTAAAAATTATAAAACAAACAAATGACCCTAGTTATCTAAATGCTTTTCTAACTTCAAAAGCTATGATTACCAAATAATCATTTACTTGTGTTTGACAGTTAGAACCCGCCATTAACAAACGACCATCTATAATTCCACTCGACAATTTTTTTTTTGTTTTTTTGAGTGACTTTCACTTGACATTTACTGCTCTATTTCACAACCCCACCAATATAAGCCTAATTTCCAAACAATTTAAAGCCTAAAAGTATCCACAAAAATTCCAAGAGTATCGGGGAACTCGTGTTTCACATAGCAAATAACCCCAAATTAACTTGCGGCAAAATAAAAAATAAAAACAAAAGCATGAATGACTAACCTTAATCACTTTTGGGTTAATAGAACTAAATAATGGATACATAGTGGTTGGTGGCAGGCAAAGAGGCTAGTGGGAAATCTATCTCTTATATCTCATCCAATCAACGAACGAAAACCTGTCGTTAGCATATGACAAATTGAATGGAGCCGCATCGTGGGATCGCGCATGCCTTAAAGAAAGGAGAAATTCTAAGTTAATATTATTTTTATAGACGGAGACTGATGTAAAAGGGGAGTTACGTGTCATATCGCCAAAGGAAAGGAAAGAAAGAAAGAAAGTTATATTATTTTTAAATGCGATGATAATTAATTGGTGAAATAACGGATACATATTTTCTTCGTGTTTGATGAACTAGAAACAGGAAAGACTCGTGATGAATAAGAATCATCATTTCTTCACTCAAAGGACATGGACATGTTTAGTTCCTTCAATAAAATGCTCATCCATCTGTTTATCCATTTTCTCTTTTCTTTTTCTTTTTGACTTCCTTCCTACTCAGCAGTATTATTGTAACTGGACAATGTCGAATATGTGTAGATGCTAAATAACAAAGCAGAGAGGAAAAAGAGAAAAAAGAAGAATAAAAAGGTGTGGATAAGATAAGGCCAATGACTCATCAAGCCAACGAAAAGAGTAAAGACTCCATGTCCATGGAAACTTTGCCTCCTGGACAAGATTGTACGACAATACGTAAGGGTCTTTGCTTTCGCACAGTTATGGCTTCTCATTATTTGACAAAATGCCAGAGCTGGCTTGCTGGACCCAAACTGCAAGACTTTAAAGCTCGATTTAATGCCAATGTGTCGTTGATGGGAAAGTCTGTTGGATCAGCTTATAGCCTTAGCGTAGCGTTAAGCATATATGGGCTAAACCTAGCTAACTGACAATATAAGTTTGGCCGGGTTCGCGCTGTTTTGATGCTTTTACCTGCTCCGCTCTGCCCCATCGGCTCCTTGAATGTCGCGTCCGTTATGGTCCCGTCCTAATGTTCTGCATTTGATTTGCCTCAATTAATCATAAGTGCAATTTTCGTATTTCCAATCAACATTACATATGCATGTTGCTTGATTGGTGCATAAGCTGACGAGCATGATCATAGTCTCGGAACAGGAACATGTATGGAGATGTAGATCCTGTGGTGGATGATGAGCTGGATGCGGCGACAAGAAGAAGATGGACCATACTTGGTGAACGCTACCTCCATTGAATCAGATTCCAACCCAGTGACCCTAGCTAGCGATTGATGCAGATTCTAAGTGAAACTTTCAAATGTAGATATTTCCCTGTCTGTTGTGATGATTTTTCGATTGAGACAGTTACCGATCAAATGTAATCTCCCACTGATGGTACTATTGGTATTGGCTGCGTTTGTTGCACCTCATCTTTTATTACCATCACCAAAGACAGCTGTCTTACTGGCCTCACCATTAGCATCACTTTAATATACCGAGCTAACATCAAATCTGGAGATCACCTTTTTTATTAGGGGAAACAAAAAATTTGATATTTCAAGGAAAGTTATTGCTGAGGAAGGGGACAGTACTGCTTCAATGCTGTCACTTATAGTAACAGTTATCAATTAATGTGTCCTAATGGCGACACTGAAGGCGGTCGATTCAATTATTATGGAAATTAATTTCAAATTCAATTATTACTTTGTACTTTCTTTGTATAAATGGAGGATAAGCAACACTTATGATAAACTCCCTCACTATAAGAGATGTCACTATTAGACGATTAGAGACTATCATCATGTGGAGTGGATGCAGGCAGCATAAGCGGCGGGTGATCATATCTTCCCCCTTTTGTCTTTTACTTTTGTCTGAGAAAAAGAAAGAGAAGGGGGGGGGGGGGGGGGGGGTAAAGGATGCCCGTATCTGTTCCTCTTTCAGCCTTCTTTCATATTTTGGACCCTAAAGCGAGAAATTGAGGTTGGATTGGTCACTGGCGTTTGGTTATAGTAATTAAAGCACTTGTTATTATAACAATGGAAGTTCTTCCATTGTTCCCCCCCAATTAAACCATAGAATATCCTTTTGCAAATTCAAATTGGGACCCTAATCCATATCCTTAATACCTATACCTATGAGTGTATATAGTGCAACAAACAAGTTTGAGGAACAGAAAAATCTGAGTTTCGAACGAACTAGCTACTGCAATTTTATCTGGATCAGTTCAAGCTGAACGAACGGTTCTAGTCATCATACGATTGTAAACCAAGGATACCCAGATAATATATATTCCCTTTTTTTCTTTTTTTCTTTTTTTGGGGACACAACTTTTTGACTACTAACAAAAATTCACTCTTATTATCAACAAATGCAATTATTTTTCTGCAGATGATGGACACATACAGCCAAAATTTTATTTCTTCATTTTGGTCGTGGATGAGTCACGCGATCTCCTTCGAAAGCTGATTAGGAGGGGGCAAAAAAAAGTAAAGAAAACCGTAAGCAGTACGAAAAATGAGTGAAATGAAAGAAGGGACAAAGCCAAATTTGGAACTGCCAGTAACCTTACAGCGACCCATCACTGAAGCCAATGACAGTCCAAACAAAGTTACAAACCATCCTCAAAATTTATCACATATCGGTTATCATCTTGTCCAAGCAATACAGACGTGTCACTGTAACAAACTATACAATCCCCAGCTGCAGTGAGATACTCTTGCAGTCAAGCATCAGCTATAAATAGCACTGCAGAGACTCGAAGCCAAGCCACACACGTATACCCACGCACCCAACCTTTCCATCATTCATAGATAAACAGAAAATAGTGATTTTTCTTTTTTATAGATTTTTTTAAAGTTTGCTCTCATAAATCCAATGGGTGACCTGTTAGAAGCCCTCCACGTCCGTGTAGTAGGTACCGGCGACCGAATTCTGGTACTTGCACATGGATTTGGCACTGACCAATCCGCTTGGCAGCGCATTCTCCCTTACTTAAACCATTACCGGGTGATCATGTTCGATCTTGTTTGCGCCGGCAGTGTCAATCCTGATTTCTTTGATTTCAGGAGGTACACAACTCTTGATGCCTACGTTGACGATTTGCTCAACATTCTAGACACCCTTGGCGTCAACCGCTGCGCCTACGTTGGCCACTCTGTCTCCGCCATGATCGGGCTCTTGGCCTCCATTCGCCGCCCTAACCTCTTCACCAAGCTCATCCTCATCGGTGCTTCTCCAAGGTTATTGACATATAAGAATCCAACCAAATTTAACACTACTCACACAAGAGTCACGGGATGGTCCCCAGTGAGTCTAGTTGCTCGCCGTATGATAGGCGAAGTTATTTATTTACTAGATCATTAATGTGGTTGTTTTTTTTTTCCTTTTTGCCCCCAATATTATGCATTATTCAGGTTCTTGAACGACGAAGATTATCACGGGGGATTTGAGGAAGCTGAAATTGACAAAGTGTTTAGGGCAATGGAGGCGAATTATGAGGCATGGGCGTACGGGTATGCACCACTAGCAGTGGGAGCAGATGTGCCGGCAGCTGTGAGAGAATTTAGCCGGACCTTATTCAACATGAGGCCGGACATATCACTATTTGTTTCAAAAACCGTATTTGACACGGACCTGAGGGGGATACTAGGCCTAGTCAGGGTGCCATGTGTTATAATTCAGACCTCAAAAGACGTCTCCGTCCCGGTCTCCGTCGCTGAGTACTTACAGAGACATCTGGGCGGCCGGAGCACCGTTGAGCTTTTGAAGATTGAGGGTCATTTGCCGCATTTGAGCGCCCCTGCGGTCGTGGGTCCCGTCATCCGGCGAGCCCTGTCGAGATGATGATTTCTATAGCTACTAGGTGGGGCCCGCACCCGGAATAATTTGTGGACAAAAGGCTTTTGGACTCGGGATTATTATTATTATATGATCTTCTTACGAAGATAAGCGTACCCATGTGATTATCACGTGAAGACGTGTCCTATTTTGTTTTGTTTTTTCCTTTTTTCTTATAATGTGCCAAACTTTTATCCTTTATTCGGCAAGCGAAAATCAGGAAATGAAAGGGCTGTCTGTCGTACTTTTTTTTTTTTTTTAACTATCGACATTGGATACTTTCTTGAACTAAGATTCTCCTTTTGCTTTTTTGTCTTCTAATTTTTTTTTGGCTAAATGAGTGATAAAAGTTTGAATTTTAAAATTTGATATTAATAAATAAATTCTTTTTTATTTTATTTACAGTCAGATTAGTTTTTTTAAATAGATTTAAAAAGTAGAGAAAGACTAATGGAGAAAAAAATTAAAATAGATTTAAAAAGCAGAGAAAGACTAATGGAGAAAAAAATTAAAATAGATTTAAAAAGCAGAGAAAGACTAATGGAGAAAAAAAATTTTAATAGATTTAAAAAGCGGAGAAAGACTAATGGAAAAAAAAAAGAGAGAGAAGAATCTTAATCCATTTTTCTTTCCGGAGAAATTGCCGCCTAATTGTTATTTATTATACGGCGGAGAATCTTCAATCTTATGTCTTATTTGGTAATAAGATCCAAAATGTGAGACATCCACTTTTAGATGGGTTTGGGGCACATACTCTTTTCCTCCCGCAGCATTTTGTCTCTCTAATTTGGGTCGTCCCTTATCTATTTTTCACTAGGGACGGTAATGCGGACGGGAGGGGAGGGACGGGGAGGTACCAATTTCTTTGTATTTATTTTTAATATTTTGTGTATGTTTTTATTTTTTTATTTTTATCAAAATTATTTAAGAAAATTTTTATTCTCTCATTGATTAATAACAAGGGATCTCTGAGGGTCTTCGATTTTCGAATAACTAATATATTTTTAATTTTTAATTTTAGTTAATCATATTAAAATAAAAAATTCAAATAAAAGTAAAATTTAAAATATATCTTACATTAATATCTATTACAAAAGTCACATACATTAATTAGTAAGTAATGTAACATACAAGGGATACAAACTATCATGAATAAATTAATAATCTAATACAAAATTATTACAAATAAAATCAAATTTAGATTTAAAATTAACTTTTCAATAGTGGCATGGACACTTTATAAATGTGGACTATTTACTTTACTACATAATAATCAAGTCGAAGCAAATCATGAGCAAATATTAGATTATATTAGATATTAAAATTGTGATTTGCTGTGGACAATTATAACATCTAAAAATAAATAAAAAATATATTTAAGTTTAAAATATTTAGTGAATATTAAAATTAAAATAAAAATTTTAGGCTAATAGAATTTGTCTGGTCTTTTTAATGTCCTAAATAAAAATTTAGGACTTTAATTAGTTAATTAAACCTAAAAGTTTAATAGTATAAATATTTTGATTTTTTTACCAATACTTATAATTTTATAATTCAAATTTTATTATTTATTTACTAGTAATTTAAAAAAATAAAAATTAAATTAAAAATTGAAATGGGGAAATGGGTAGGAGATGGGGATTCCACCTCATCCTCGTTCCCTTCCTGAATAAGAAATTAGGTAAAAAAAGTTTCTCATCCCTTTCCCGAATAAGAAATTGGGTATGAAATTATCATTATACCCTCCCCGAATGAAAAAAATCTCTAAAAATACCCGTCCCCGTAGATATTTTTGCCATCCCTAATCACGAGAGAAATACATTGGAAGTTTTATTTATCCTTTGTCTTCGTTAATGATATTTTGTTTTTTCATTTAGACTATAATTGCATTCGACATTCATATTTTAATTTAAACTATGGATATGAAATATATTGATTAGCTTTTACGACTCGGATCCTAACTAATAGTTGAGAAGAAAATTTGAGTACCACACAACTCGGACCTGCGCTCCCAATCCCTCAAATCGAGAGCGCAGGTCCTTCACAACTTGGCCTTTATTTGATTGTTTTTGTTTTTTCCAATTTTGCAAAAATACGACAGACTAGTGACATTTATGTAACCAAGAATTATTGCAGCATTATTTCAGTATTAGCCATCTAATTAATGAAGATGTTTGACTTCATTTTCTAGGGTTGTTTCAATTTTCTAAGAAAAATAAAAACTACTTAAAAGGAGTACCCTTCGTCCAAAATAAACTCAACGTGATTATTGAAGCTTTTTAGAATTGTCTTTTGTTGTTAAATACTTGAATAGGCGAAGCAAAGCCGCACGACAGTTCGTTACCACAGCCCTGGCCCTAGTTGGGTTTTAAATGAAGGCCTGTCCCGAACTCCTAATGGAAGGGAAACAAAATGGAGGAGGGCGAATAATTAGTCCAGGCCTTCATTTGTAAAACCTACTCAGGCCCATGACTGTTGTAATGCTAACTACCAGATCGGTAATATTTGACCCTTTATTAGCCTCCACCTTTCAACTAATTGTATTAAAAATTAAAAATTAAATTTTATCACTCAACTTACTTCGCGAATTTACCCTTATTATAATTTTTATCTTTTATTTCAAGCACTCATCATATAGAACTTATAAAATCTATTTTAAAAAAGAAAAAAAATTCTCAAAATCACTATTATATCTCTCTTTCTTTTTAAAAGTTTCATCCACCGTGGCCATAACTAGCAAAAACTACTTGGTACTTCTTCATTATCCTCTAGTGAGTATTGTAAATTAATTTCTTCCATAATTAAAAAAATAGAGGGTATAATATTTGAGAATAGATAATAATTTAAAATTTTAAAAGAAATTAGATTAGCTATTTAGATATTAATAGAAATTATCACATGGGTGCACTTAAAATTTATTTATTATTTCAAGTCATTTCAAATAAGGATAAAATAAGCATTAGTATAAAAGCGATTGACGAGGATTGACGAGATATAATGAGGGGATCAAATATTACAACTCCAACTACCATGTGTTATTTTCAGAGGGTTGATACGAAGGACTATCAACCCCTAACATAACCTTTATCTAATTGAACCATGCTGGAAAAAATAAAATAAAATAAAAATCATAATATTATTAATAACATCTACATGCCATGAGTTGATGATTGTATTTGTTTCATTCTTTTTTAATAATAGGTATGACTTTTAACTTAGCAAGGACGTCACTAAAAAACTTTTCAAATGAGAAGTGAAAAGCACTTCAAATGAGATTGTTATTTTCTCTCTCTTTAAATTTAAAAAGAGAATTCTCCTTCTTCAAATAGTATTATGTTATTTTTTTATATCATCATTATTAAAGAGAAAAGTATTATAACTATATCAATGAAAAATATAGGCTAATTAAATTTGGTGAGAGAAGAATTTAATTAGAATAATACAAACTTGTATCTACATGAAGAGTAATTTCAGGAAAAAAAATTATCTTTTCACCCTTCTATTTGCTAAATAGATAAGTAGATAAGCATTTATAGTGTAAAATTAAATGACTCTTTTATTGATACTCTAACAACAGTTGCATAATCATTCATTATTGACTCTATATACAATACCACAAATGTATGTTTGTGATAGGATCCTAGGTTTCTATTGATATAAATAAAGAAAAAGAATGGATAATTGTTGATCTCTTCAAGAGAATCTTCCTTCAATTAATCAAAAGACTGTAGGATCATTTGATTGGTAGAATATAAAATCCTTGTTTAGAGAGTTTTTAGAGAAACGTTGAACCTTATCTAATTATGCATGAGTATGGTATTTCAAAATTCATAACATAAGCTAATTTTCTCTTTTTTAAGACTAGGGATGGGCATGGGCCGGGTAGAATCAGGCTTGTGAAAATTTAACCCAACCCCCGGTTTAAGGGTTTGAGAAAAAAACAACTCAATAGAACCAAACAAACATGTCAAATACAGACCAATTCAATTCTTAAATTATCAAGTTGTTGGGTTGATTGAAGTTAAGAAAAAAAAATTCGAACATTGAAAAATATTAAAAAAACTGTTTGGTAATTAATTGAAATAAGAAAAAGACAAATTAATTCTCTATTATGACATTAATTCTCTATAAAAACTATTTTAGTGAGAACTCGGATTTAATTTTTGAATTTTGAATCAAAGAGAACCCAACTAATGTCAGGTTTAACAAAATGAAATTGAAAAAAAGTCTATTTTCTAAAAGAATATAAAGGTGGTCAACAGTTGACATTATTTTGTTAAGAATTTTGCCATTCCTGGATTGGGTTGGGTTGGGTTATATGGTTTCACTAACATGAACTCAACCTAATCCAGTCATTAATGAGGTTGAAAAAAATTGTTGAAATCCAATAAATCAATTTAATTAATTTTGGGTTGAGTTTGGTTGAATTAGATCCATTAGTTGAATTAGGTTAACTCACTTGCACTACAAGGGATCCAGAAGGGACTTACCGTGTTAGTCTCATCATCACCATTGGTATTTTCCGTGGGCTGAACGCTAAACGATCAGCCTTACTTCGTTTGGCTTTATCTTCTGATCAGTATTATAATACTAGTGGTATATTAGAATATGAATTAAAGATTCTTCAAGGAACCATTCTTGTATGCGTACAAGAATTACACACACACACATTTATTGTCAATTCTGTCGTGTTTTATCCCAGCTGTGTCCATTTCTTCTGTAACAATACCACCCTGACCTATTCTCAGTTTTGGTACGGTGTAGGTAAAGAAGTCGCGGATGCCCTGGCAATAATTTAATTGAATCAGTGCTATGTGAGCGAAGCAATGCGCTTATATTTTATATTTTATCATTTAAAACAGAAGCTTGGGTAATAAATGAACCGTAGAGAAATTGAAACATCAGCTATTTGTCCTTATTGAGTTTTGAGAGTTGGTGGACGCGGCGGCCATCTGCCTATTCGGCTATATTCATTCCCTGGCGGCTAGCTCGTCCAAGTCCACTAGGTGAGGGCGGCCTTATTTGATCATTCTCTGCGATCATCATTGATGGTATTTTACCAAGGCAAGAATGTGCAGCTCTTATGGGGTCGGCTTCATTTGGAAGGCACTGGTTGAGAATTTCTAACTTAAGTGTGTGGTTGGTCAAGTCAACACTGGTGGCCCTCTGTTTCTTATCTCATAATCTTGCCTGTGTGAAACGCGTATCGAATTGGAACTTTGCGAGTTTGTATGACCAACCTCCATAATGGTTTTGACCAATAGCAAATTATCGCTAACCCTTTTTTGGTCTTGGGTTATAATGGCCCACCAGTGACTCCCCCAGACCGGTTCAATTTTAATTTCTGTCAAGAGTTGGCGCAACGAACTAAACTACCCACCAACTGTAAACTGTAGATTCTATGCTGGATCTCTTGAACAACAGTTACAACCCTCTATCCTAAAACATTTAATTAATTTTGCGTATGTGTGTACGCCATTTTCTCTAAAAAGAAAACAGTTGTAAATATAGTTAATTAAGGACTGTAAACTTACAGTTTTCTGGTCTTAAGAGAACACTGAAAGCTGCAAAGTAATAAAAATATCTATTTTTCTTGTGCGTACAAATACAATTTTGTACATGGAATTTTCCATGAAGTCATACTGAAAGTCATTGCTTATTGTTTATTACGCGGCAGTTGCGAAGTCAATATCACTAGAAAGAAGAAGAAAGATAGAAGAAGAAAAAAAAAAAAGTGAGAGAGAGAAAACTAGATTCTTTTATTAAGCATGACGTTTAAGCCTAGGACTAAACTTTATAGAGTTCAAATCAAACATGAACTTTAAAAAACATAACATATCATTCCCTCAAAAATATTCTAAATAATAAAAGATTTTGTTACATGAGAAACATGGATTTTTTATTTTTCATTTTTACAAAATATTAGTAAGGTTCAATTAACAAAATAAGTAAACGGTCCATATCTCTTTCTCCGTACTCTTGATGAAGCTATCTCTTCATTTTATTTGAGTTAAAGAGAATATTGAAATAGATATAAATATGTGACTGGGTTTTTCTTTTCAGATTTGAATGTATGGTGAATATGGTTGTTTTGTTACTTTTATTTGTTATGATATGTTTATCTTAGCAATCGATCTTTTTGAAAGATCCACAGTCACTTTGTTACTCAACAAAGTCTACTCTTATAATGGGGATGGAGATGAAAGAGTTGAGAGATATTTAAAAAATAACTCTAATCATTTACAGAAATATTGTTAGTAAGTTAATGTATTTTTTTTAATAATGATATAGCCACAAATTATTTTACAAACTTAATTTATATAAACTGATGCGGCAAGATAAAATTGATTGAATTAAATATTTTTTTGTCCACATAATTTATTTATATTATTTTATATTTTTATTTAAGTAATGAATTAATGACATATCAATTTATACAACATAAATTTACATAAAAATTTATAACTATGTCATCATTTATTTTTTTTCCCATGAATTAATTTGCTCACTGATCTTAAGTATGATCTGGTTCTTTATTTGCTTCAGTGCTGCAATAATTTTTCTTAAATTAATTATGATAATATTACTCATTGGAGTGTGTTCTAGTGGAACAAATGTTTGTTTATTTATTTTTCTAAAGGAAAGGTTTTAAACGAAAACGTTTTTAAATTGTTCCAAGAGTCATTCCCCACCCCAAAGAAAGACCATGATAAGCGTCTGCTAAAAAGAGTACGCTATTCAGTTGAAATGAAAATTTGAAAGAAGTAAAAGGACAAATCTAGCCACTCAGCTGTCAAAAACAGGGGCCCATATGGTGGACCCGAAGCCGACGATGGGACAAACGACTAACCGCTGCACTAGTCAACGACATTAGAATGAAGCCACGTGGCATAACAGTTTATGGCTCCGCGTCGATATATAGAAACCGAAAGATCAACTTCTAATATTTTAATAAAATTTGCTCACGACTTCTGCCCAGCCAGCCTCAACCGTCATTTTCCTTTTAATTTATTAGAAAAAAATGTCGTCCGCCCTTAAATTATCCTATTATTAAAAATACTACAATATTTTTAAATTATATCATTCATCTATTAAATTATTAATTTTTACTAAAATGTGATAACATCACAAGATAATTTAATATTTAACATTATAAATAAAAAATAAAAAAATTATTAGCTATTCACTTTAAGCTTACCATGTTATCAAACATATCATAAAAAATTTGAATTTATTCAATATTCTATCCTAAGTTTGTATTTTGTATCAATCCTATTGCCGTTTATCATTAATAATATCACGTGTAATTTAATATTTAACATACTAAATTTAAAAAAATTAAAAAAAAATTAAAAACCATTTTTGTAACCAATAATCAATTAAATACAATTGAAACTCTATTTTTTCCTTCATTAAATTTTTAAAATTTATCTTCTCAGTTTATCTTCACAAATTATATAATCAAACTAGACCCTAATTCATAAACACCCAAATCCTTAAAGTCAATTTCATAATTAAAAAAAAGTTAAAAGTTTGTTTTATTATTTATGGTGCAAAGTAAAAAATACCCATAAATTCAAGCGTAAAATGACTAGTTTAATTAAATTCTATTAAAATATTATAATGATGTTAACATTTTGATGGACTGTTGAAATAAATTACAAACTTAAAATAGAAAATAAATTAAATTAAAATTTTTGTAGCTTTTTTTTGTAACAAGATAAACTTAGGGTATGTAATTGATAATTTTCCTATGTACTTTTGTGTTAAATTGAGTTTTAAGGATAAAATTATTAATTTGCTATAATTCTATTATTTTTTAATGGAAGCTATTGATTGAGTGGATGAATAATACATATTGTAAATTTAAAGAGAATAAATAATACAATTTAAACATATTATAATATTTTTTGACAAATAATAATTTGAAAGTATATGACTGATTTTTTTCAATTTATTTTTTTACACCACTCTTAGTCTCTTATGCTTTCGCGCACGGGTTTCACGTGGACTTTATTAAAGAAATTCTTTATCTAAAAGCAAATTAAACTGAGGCCACAACCAAACCAATCCAAATTTGTGACTCTTCCAGATCGCTTTTCTTTCACACTCATCCTTGAGGCAACTACTAGTCTACTACTACTAACTTTTCTATTTTCTATATGCTTTGTTTTCTCCAATCAAATGAGTTTTTTAATATCTAAAGAACTTTACAAAGCATGACATCAAAGCTCAACCATCTTCATCAAAGGAATTAAAAATAATAATAATGTTGAGCCAAGCCACCAGGAAACTATTTTAAAAGTTCAAAAAGCAAACCAAACTCGGACCACTTATCACAAATTGTACAAGCTTTCGTAACATAAGATATTTACATTTTTCTTTTTCTATCTCACTGTCAGAATGTTTGGATTTCATGATCAGGCATGTGGTGGGTGGGGTACTCTTCATACTGACACATCTGACGCTCTTGCAGCGGCGTTGCCGGACCTTGGTTGCCGCAGAAGCTCTATCAGTGTCTCCGCCTGTCCATATAACACGACACAACACCAATCACTCCATCAGACACAACTCAATAATACCACCACACAACTAAAACAATAAAATCAAAATCATAATAGTTACTTCGTGCTGAGTGAAATGACATTGTTATCCCCCAAATCAGATAGCCAAAATAAAATCTATGTTGTCCGATAACCCGTTTTTAGCTACACGTTGCCCTTAATCCGCGCAATACAGAGCGGCTGAACTTTTTTTAAAAAAAAAATTTATAAAAAGGAAAAGGTTAAAAGAAAGGCCGGATGCAGTGACGTGGCAAAATAATGTTCTCGTTTGTTGAAAATCAAAAACAATCGAAGAGAGGACACAACTACGGCGAATAATCTCATTGCCTGCCATGTCAGCGGCATGCAATGACTCAACCACCGACCACAGGCAGAGAAAGAAAAATCGGAAAATTATGACCTTTTGCTTGGCGCGATTAGTGCCGGACTGTGACAAAGCGACCAAGGGAGGGATCGCTCCTTCGCGGGCCACCAGAGTACGGTACACCACACTTTCCTCGCAAACCTGCAACAATATAGCCACCGCGATTTCCTTCTGCCTCTGTGTCCCCACTTCTATAATCTCCACTAACACAGGTATCCCACCTTCCTCAACCAACGACGTTTTCGCCTCCGAAAACGTAACTAGCAAGCTCATGACATATGCGGACTTGTCAACCATGTTTGAACTGAAATCAGCCATTAATTCCACCAACGGTTTCATGACTCCCGCTTGGACGGCCCTGATTTTGTTCTCCTTCGCAGAACAGAGCGAGTATAAAGCCGTTGATGCGTCCTTTTTCCCGCGAACACCTCCGTTTTCGAGAAGGCTGACTAGAGATGGAATCGCTCCTGACCGTCCGATTAAGATTTTATTCTCTTCTAATTGTGATAAACGAAGTAGAGCACAAGCTGCGTTCTCCTTAGCCGTTGATGTACCTGTTTTTAATGATCTGACGAGCGGCTTTATGGCTCCTGATGAAGCTATCAATTGCTTGTTCTCGTCGCACAGAGACAGATTCAAAATAGCTGTAACTCCGTACTCTTGAACCTGAGGATCAGACGATGAGATTAACGAAATTAACGGCTTAACAGCACCTGCTTCGGCGATTTTTAAGCGATTCTCTGACTTGTTCTTGGCCAAAAGTCTGATTTCCATGGCCGCTTGTTTTTGATCGTCAATCGAACAGGACTCAAGATCTGCAACGAGCTGGCGAATCAGATCATCGGAGTTCTCCGAAACACACGCCATTAAAAGTCTCCGGCTCTCGGACGACGCCGTCGGAAATTCACCGGATCTGTCGCTGTTACACTCACTGAAAGCAGACGAATCATCATCCACATCACCATAGCTTGTCCCCATATACGTGAAATTCACACGATTTTCCGTCTCCATTTTAGTATTTGTGTCTATTTGCTATCAGAATTTTAGGAATTGTTTTGTTGTGTAAAAAAAATCGAGTAACAAGTATCCCAGAGTGAGGGGATTCGGGTTGTGAAGAGTGAAGGAGAGATGTGAAGGCTTTACCGCTTTAGCTGCAGAAGATATAAGGGAGATTAACGCCTGGACAATGGCCTGGGGTTATGGGCTGACACGTGCATTTTTTGACCGTACCAAATCTGAGTTCTGGTGAGCACGTGCGAAAGGTGCCTTCTTTCTAAACGCGTGCACTGAAGGTTCGTTATTCGAAAACAATGATTCTTCCTTCAAAGCGAGTGAGTCATTTTCTTTCTCTCTCTGGAGCTTCTTTTAAGTTTTGAAACTGCTGTCTGTGGGGCTGATTTTAACGCTGCTGTGGGTATAATTGGTAAAATTCGACACGATTATATATGATATAAATAAATAGTAATAAATTATTAAATTTAATATGATTATTAAATGGGTTAAATTTAAATTAATGTAATTTTTTTTCGTATCAGGTTAGGATTAAAATTTTTAATTTATTTATTCGATTAATAACTCAATTATATTTTTTATTTTAAAATAATTTACATATTTTTATTATTACAATTCAAATATTAGATATTATTTTCTTTTTTTATTATATTAAAAGGGTGAATATAAACACATTATTGTATTTATAAAATTTTAAATATATTTAGAGTTTCAATAGTATAAATATGTAATATATTAGTAGATATATATATTTTATAATATCGATAAATTATGTACGTATATATGTATATATGTACATTCATATGTATAATTGTGTAAATATTTGATGTAATTTTTATTTAATATATAAATATTAAACAGCCTATTAGATAACTCAATTATTTTTTTGTGTTGAATTTAGGTTTTAATATTTTAACACAATTATTAAATAAATTAAGTTTAAATCGATTTAAATTTAATACGATATAAAATTGACACAATACGAACACGATCTAATAACCCATTTTATCATCTCTAGCTGTGGGGTTTAGGGGTGGGCAAATCGGATTTCGGTTCAGGTTGTTCGGGTTTCGGTTTGGGTTTCAACCCATTCGGGTTGGAGAATTCAACCCATTCGGGTTGAAAACGCCAACCCGAACCAAACTCGGTTCGGTTCGGTTTGGGTTGGCAATTCGGATCGGATTGGGTTGATAATTCGGGTTAATTTGGATTAGTTCGGGTGAATTTGAGTTAGTTCAGGTTAGAATAATTCGGGTTAGTTCGGGTTAGAATGGGTTGGAACAATTTAATCTAAAAATTCTAACAACAACCACTTAAAATTTAAAAATTTAAATTCCAAACATTCTTGACAATAAATATCAACTACAAATCATTCTTAATAATATTTAAACAATTTAAAAATCTCAATTCCAAACATTTCAAACATCTCTTTAAGGAACGATTTAATTCAAAAATTATAACAACCACTTAAAATAAAAAAATCTCAATTCCAAACATCCTTAATAACAAATATCAACTACAAATCATCTTTAACAACATTTCAATAATTTAAAACTCTTAATTCTAAATATTCCAAACATCCTTAAGGAACAATTTAATTAAAAAATTAATATACATATATTTTTAATTTAAAACAAAAATTCAACCCGAACGGGTTGAAGTTTTCAATCCATTCGGATTTTACCGGTTAACTCAAACCGAACCAAACCCAAAATAAATTTCGGATTTGGTTCGGTTCGGGTGAACGCCCACCCCTAGTGGGGTTAATTAAGTACCGTCTCAACTCTCAAGGTTAGGACTTAAGGTGCATTTGATTTGGCCATTGTTGTCTGCTTGATATTGTGCCACTTGTTCCAACTAACGGCCAGGCCAAAGTTGGTTCTTCTTTTTGTGATGAGTTGGCCGCGCACATGGTTTGACCAATTATAAAGCATCGGCACAGGTCAGCCCATGCCGAAGCCCAGGTCCCAACTTTGAAGCGATCACGCACATTGAGCGCGGGTTCGGTAAGTCAATAATATGGCTCAGTTCTTTGTGTTCAGGTTTGATCTTTCTTTTAATCACGCTGTTAAACACGACAAAATAATTGGCTCATGAAAATTAATGTATTAGCAATAATCATGGCACTTACGTTATGTTGTTGGTTGAAGTATCTTAAAAGGATCCATATTGTTGATGTGTTAAAGTTTTTGGTCAACTGCTACTTGTTATGATGGCATTAGTATATTATTATTATTAGTAGTATGCTAACCGTTGTTAAAAATCTAATCATTTTATTTAAATAATAGTATTGATGAATCTTAAGTCTTAACGGCCCTAAGACTCTCAGCCGCAAGACTGATCAGTGTGAATAAATGTTTGTTATAATTATGGATACCAACTTATTGAGACAAATTGTGATTTATGACAAAACACAAACTTCATTAATAATGATTTGTACTAAAAAAGTACCAACATGTTTAAATGCGATTCATTAAATACTAGCCTGCATTGTAGCCTATTTTCGTCGCCTGGCAAGACCGAATCAAAGATTCGTCAGGCAAATCAAATTTGAGACAATCCTCATTTGAAAAGAAAAAAAAAACAATATTTTAAATGAAAAGAAGAAGTAGGATCATGATTCATGAGTGGATGACACAATACGACCAAAAAATAAAAACTACAAATGGGCCTAACCTACTACCTAATGACCGGGAATATTTATAAAAAGGATAATGAAAATCAAACTGCATACATTATTATGCCTAATGCCAACGTCCGATACAATTATTTGTAATATAATTTGAGTCAAATGACAAATGAGGGTGTAAAGTAAGTAGCACGATCTCTGCATTTTATTTTATTTTATTTTGAGTCCGTCTGCACAAATAATTAGTAGTGTACCAATGGACATTGGGACAGAACCAACAGCCTATCTTGACATATCTCATATTATTTAATACCCGTATCGGCACAAGAAGTGTGGTTTTTTTATAAGCATGATTATTTTCACTATTTGAATCTTTTCTCTTGGAACATTGAGCAATGTTTAATTTCATAATCTCTGTAATTTTTTTTAGAGCATCACATGATATAATACAAGATAAATAAAGTCTAATATGGTTTTAAAGTCCAACTCAATGTACGCTTCAACATATCAAAACGGAAATCCAACTTATAAATCTAAAATTGAAGGGGAAAAAAAAATAAGTATATTCCCACACTCATAAGAGACTTGAACTCTCAACTTCACTAGAGCAGCAAAGACCAAATCAACTAAGAAAGCATTGATTTTAATAGCTTGTAATTTAGTATTATAATAATATTTTTAAATAAAAAAACCTTCATTAATTGATTTTTTTATAATTAACAAACCTAAAAAATATCACCATCTTTCTTTTTATTTAATTTATTGACAGAGCCTGCGACCCATTTAACCACTCCATACTCATCCATAAATGCTAACTATATAATTTGCGAATTTAACTTGCGGGTTGATTGGAACGTTGTTATTTACTCGTTCTTTTCATCCCACACTTGCATATGTTTTGCACTCAAAGAAGATATTTCCCTTGGCCCTTACCTCATCTCCCAAACACTACGAAACCAGCAACCGAGTCGTTGTGTCAACTATTCTTTAATTCAAAATTAGAGTCTAACCCTAAAAAAATATTGATTATTCAATATTGATCAAGTTCACACCACCCTTCAAACAATCTTTACCGAGCTTCAATCCTTACGTCTCCAACACACTTCCCAGGAAAGGAAGATCAACCCACTCGCCACAGCTCATATCTCCACACACCAGCCAACCTCACTTTCCACCTCTAAACTAGATCAGCTCTATACCCAACTCAAACTTCCTTTTCTAAAGTTTAGTGGTGATGACTCTGCTGAATGAATTATAAGTGTGCAATCCAAGAGGGGGAGGGGAGGAATTGGGATTCTAAAATTTATTTGATTCTAAAACAAATTATCATGCAAATCTTAAATGAATTTAAAGTAATAACAATTAAATCAATTACAATATAAAAAGATAAGGGAAGAGAGATTCAAACACAAAAATTTTAATGTGGTTTGGCCAAACTCGCTTATGTTTACACTTCCAAGCTTTCCGGGCTTAAGAATTTCACTAAGCAAGCTTTTAAGGCTTCAAATGCTTACACTTGCCTTCCAAGGTATCAACGAACCTTTACAACAAGATATTATCCTCAATCTCTTAACCCAAGTGTATCTCAACACTTACAATCACTCAAAATAAAAGATTACAAATTATTTTTCTCTCACACAATATTTAAGATTACAAAATAATGCCCAATGTGTGAATAGATGAAGCAAAATGTGTTTAAAACTCTATAAAGATTATATTCTCGAATATAAGCTCAATAGTCGTGTTGTGATTAATCTTCTTTGAATTTGAATGACTTATTTATAGTTGGAGGTAAAAAACTAGCCGTTACAGACTATCTGCCCAAAAACAGTTTACCGTTAAACATTATTGGTTAACCGTTTGACTGGACAAAGTTACTATTGTGCCAAATTTTAAATAAATGGTTTACCGTTTAGGCTTACCCTTTCGTCGTTAAATTTCAGAGACCTGCAAAATAAACTTTAGTTATCTGTTTACATTAAACTGTTAAAGATTTTCACAAATAACCTTTCTGACATTTATCGATTAGTCGTTTGTAATTAACGGTTCGCCCTTTATTTCCATTAACCTACAGAACAAAATTAACCTTATCCGTTTCAGTTAAACTTTTGCCGTTTGTTTCCAGTAACAAGATGAGTACAATCTTCCATTCTAGATTTTATTGGTTAACCGTTTCAATAAACAGTTTCATGGTTTAATTCCAGTAGCCTTCCCAGAATTTTGTGTTTTCCATTTTTCTTAATTGGTTAGAGCTTAAATAATTCGTTACTCTCTGGATTTAATCGGTTAACCGTTTAAAGGAAAACAGTTCACCGTTTATTTTTAGAATCACAGTTTTAGCCAGATGTTACAGATAATCATTTTCCAATTTCAAGTTTAACAGTTATCCAACTTTTATGAATATAATTGGAATGATTATAAGGCTTTCATTTATTAAAGAATAACTCTAACATTTTAATAAAAAAATTAAAGTTTGTTATTATCAAAATTAATATTACAAAGCCAAATAGTACTTTGATTTCTAAAACATTACTTCGAAACAACAAGTCCAATTGGCCTCTTTCCATCTCGAATGAATAACTCTCTAATGACATTGCTAGTTAACTAGGTTCAAAGGACCACATATTTAAACTAAATTTACCAAAGCTATATTGCTCCGTTTTGCTCCAACGGATTATGAGGATCCTTCTGAAGCTTTAACATGCCTAAAACAAACTTCTTCAATGACTAAATACCATAAAGTTTTTAGAAAGTTTTCTCATCAAGTCGATGGCTTACCTGAAACTTTTTTAATTGGTTGTTTCATTGCAGGTTTTCAAGATGAAATACTACTCAATGTCAAGATTAAATAGTCTCATACCTTGGTTGACACCATTGGTGTGGTAAGACTAACTGAGGAGTGAAATTCTCTTCATCGCTACACTGAACACTTTTCTCAACCATCACTTTTTTTCATGATGCAACAACTAATTCCAAATAATTCTGTTGGGATCTTGGGCCCCCTTCTTAAAGCAAACCTAACATCCAATGCCACCACTTCTTATATCCAGCAGTTGACTAACCAAGATGTACGGGCTCGACGTGAAAAAAGGCTAAGTTATTATTGCGACGAGAAATTTGTCCTGACTATAATTGCCAAAGGCCACAGTTGTTCATGATTGGAGATCCTCCACCATTCTCACAACCTGATACTGGTTAAGTGAATGGGGCACTTTGACCTTGGGGACAAGGTGGTTTTAAGGGATAAGGAGTGATATGTGTCCAGATAACAAGCAACAACTAACCATGCTTCCCACATACTTGGACCATGCCTGAACTTAGTTTTTAGCTTGTTTTGAAAATAAATGGGTTTTGGAAATGTAGACCACTAACTACATGTGCAATATTGCCCCTCTTTCCCATTATTTCCATATACCATGCATTGTTGGGTTTGTGTGTATCTTTTGTGGTTTATAGGTAGTTAGTAATGGAATTGTATGCTCTAATTGGTTTTTATAAAAAGCCTATTAGATGTTTAAGGAGGGGATGAAAAGAAGGATTATTTTCCCTAAAGCTATTGTCTTCTCTAAATTCTTGCTAATTACATATCAAAGTGGTATATGAGCTAGATCATGTTTTCTTTCCACTGCTTATTGTGAAAGTATTGAAGTGAAAATTGTTGAATGTAACAGGATCATTTGAGGGAGCCTGTACCTCCACAAATAATGTCATTGTTTTCAAATTCAGAGAGTGTACCCCTGCTGTTTATTTCTGAAATTTAAATAAATAATGATTACAACTGTCCTTCCAAGACTATAGGTATGTGCTAACAAAATAGCTAACAAATTGGCTTGGGCTCTAACTACTCCATCAACTAACTTGACTTATTCAAACAATGAAAGAAAAATAAAATAAATTAACTAGAACAAAATATAGAACATATAACATCTTCTAAACGCTTTTGAAGCAAGTGGGACTGCGTGAGTAGTTAATTTGGACTCCTAATAATTAAGTTTAAAGATTTGCAAATTATTCACGAAGGAGGAGAGAACATTATATACAACATCGATCGACCAATTTTTGCGAAGCTATAGGGATTATGGAGGACTTTATTAACCATGTTACTTATATTATCAATTTAAGGTGCGTTGCCGTTACTTTATTGAGTAATCTTTTATGCCAACATGTAGTTTTACTTTAAAAAAAAAAAGTCATTTTGACGAAATATCATAAAAACTTTTGACAGCTTTATTAGTATTACAATATAACTCTTGTTTGGTTTCAATTTTAGTTGTATCGTATTGCATTAAAAAAAAGGCTAGTACAATTGTTGATGCAGAATTTTAGTTGATGTTGTTGCAACTAGGTGTCCATGCCAACACTCAAAATTTTCTTGAGCAGACACCAGCGACCACAAGAACCTCTTATGAAATTCATTTTTATTCACAAAAATAGTCCAGGGGTATTAGATATTTTTCCCGCATGAATTCTCCGACAATAAAGTCAGTAATCGGGTCTTTGGGGAAAAAACTTATACCATAATTGGAGTGGCTTGATTTAATTTGCTTTTGAACAAGAAAGCTTTCTAATTAATCTAAAAAGAAGTTAAAGGATAGAAATTGTTAAAGTTAAGGGAGAGTGAAAGAGTTCATTTGGGCTTTTATAGGTGCTAAAACCCTTGCCCCAAAATTGGTGCACCACCATTAGGGGGTGAACTTAGTGGATTAGCTCTGTGCTCGATTATCTGGGAAAAAAAAATCACGGGTTGACCTTTGACCAAATCTTATGATTGACTTGGAGTAGGTTTCTTCTCGCATCACCCAACCAATCACACATGCTCGATCTTCTGCTTGCGAAGATGAGGAGAATTATGCTCGAGTGAATCACCTCATGCTTTAGCTAAGGAGAGTACGATTCGGACGAGGCTACGTCCAGTCATGCTCCCACTTTCTCCCTCAAACAGCAATAAAAGAAGCAAAAAATATCCCATGAGAGATATGATTTAGTTTGTATTGCATTAAAATACTATTTATATTTTAAATTTTAATCATTTTATTTTTATTATTCATTAATTTATAATAAATTCATGTTTATTAAATATATATTTATATTTAAATAGAAATTAATTTAATAATAAGACAAAATATATTAAGAAACCTAAAAATTTAAGAAATAAATGATAATACATCATTTTACTTTTATTACATAAAATCATTTTGATTATTTTTTAAATATGTAATAACTATTTTAATTATTTAATCATTTATTATTTAATAAAATACTAAATTTAAAAATAAATCTAAATTAAACAATTTTATTCAACATCAAGAAATAAAAATTAATTTATAATTGATTATAATAACTATATGAAAAAATAATATTGTATTATTGTTTAATAATATTATATCATCATTTTTATTATAATAACTAACATGTAAAATTAAATTAAATTATTGTATAATATTGGGTTATAATATTATAATAATATTCTATTATTTGATGATAGCATATCATTAAATTATTTTTATTATAAAATTTAATATATAAAATGATAATTTAATAACTAATTTAAAAAATTCATAATATAACATTAAAATATTAATAAGTTTAAATAATATAAAATAATAATACAAAATAACATAATACATAATACAATTCATACTACACCAAATACGATATTATCTTATAACTTAATGTAATGCAGCCCAATGTAATGCACCATAAATATATATTACAGCATGTCAGCTTAGCCTTTATGCCGGCAGAAAACTTCATGTCAGATTTTTGGTTGGATCTGCTAAATTGCTATGTCATTGCGTTCATTGATCAGTTGTGTAGCTGAATGCTTCTTTTGCTGCAAGTATGTCAAAGCTACTTGGACTCAAATGTTCATGTCATCTCATTCGTGGACACAGTACATTTTTGAAGTGCAGTTAATCTTATTGTTATTCTTGTTGAGCTAAAATATTAATAACCACTTTCATCCGTCGGCCGTTTCAATTAGTTAATGACCTCTTGACCTTTTCTCTTTTAGTATGTGTTCTATCCTGGGCACAGTTTGTTGATAGTATTAACTGGAAGGGGGCGTTTGATATTCCATTGGGTGTCAGGACAGATTATAATCATTCCACTGGATATTAGATGCCTCTAGAACTACAAGGATTGAGTCGAACGTGAAGCAGTTTTTGTGTGCGCGTTAGGGAATTAAAGGGATATCAAACTTGTTCATTAGATGGATAGTGAACCAAATGTCCCAACCACATTTCGGTAGCATCAATTTCGTAGCCGGTAAACAGGGGCAGGCTTGAATTCTTTTGCTTGGCAACTCAGTATGTGTTGTCCTTCCTTGAGAAGAAGATCTTAGATTGTGATGTTCTTTTATCAGCCAAGATTCAAGAGTAACGTCTCTGTATTTTCAGATTATGTATAAGAGTTCCATAGTTGATGTAAACTGCAGCTCATGTTTTTTCTAGTGAATGGCCATTGGTTGAGCAGATCTTGACAGCTGTTGCCATCACAGATGTCCCAGAATCAACAAAAGCCTTTAGTTCATTTAAACATCCTGATTATAACTCCTGGGAGATGCAAGCTGTACTGTAATGATTTTGTGGCTTCCTATTGTTTACATTGCATTTGGAAGTTCGGAACTTTTGCTGTCAACATGCAGCTCTTTTGAAGCAATTCGTTGATATATCAGCGAACATTGGAAGTACAAGCGTTGCTTTCGGTATAGGGGTTAGCTAAGAGCCAGGTATCGGTGAATTCACCAAGTATATTGCTAGAAACTATTAGGTTTCTGTTTTTTTGCTTTTGTTTTTTTAATTTGTTACTATCTCACAATCTTCTTCTTGCATCTTACCCACACAACCAAAAAATTAACATTAACGAATTGACCCGTACACGTTGATTCTCCAAGAACTAGCTTGTTCGGTAGCATATAGGCATGACAGATGAACAAGATCTTCATTAAGAAGAACTAAATAAGCTACGAATCTCACTGATTTAAGAACTTAGTAAAAAAAGGGAATATTGTTATTTAGCTAAATCAAATTTAGAAGTTTTCTACTTTGTTGTTGAAAATTAATGACGGAGGCTTCCATTTTAACACGAACAAAAAAGTCTTGTGTCCAAAGAAGTTATTTATTTATTTTCACAAGAAAGTTCAGATCAAGAGAGTCTCATCTTGATGGCTTAGCCATGGAGATGTTGCACTCTAATTGAACTCATTCTCATGGTTCTCTGTCCTTTTGACTTTCACAGCAGCAATTTTTTTTCCCTGTTCTTTCTGTACGTGTGTGTGTATAAATAACAATTCACCAATTCATCTTTTTTTCTGGATTTTCATTTTGGGATGGTGACGTTGGAAGTGCTGTGGAAAGTGGAATCTCTAAAATTGTCTTTGACAAAATGGAAGCATCAAAACTGTTCTACATACCAGGCCAAAGAAGCAACGAAGAACTGCTAGTTGTCAACTCTTGCACATGCTTTTGGTGACATTTCTAATTTTCTCGGTAACTCTTATGCGTCAGCAGCTCCATTTTGATGAGAAGTTATCATCGATGCTGCTGTCACTTAGGTGGAATTGTGGGACGCGACACTGTCATTTTGTCCTGTATTCAAGGTCTTGTTATTTTTATGGCATTTGTATATATGGCCGCTTCACAATCGCAAGCGTCACTGGTTGCCCAAGCCCAACTTCTAACTCCAGTCTTGTGCTTATTTTGTTTACTACTGCATGTAGTCCGGCTTTTTGGTTTTTATTTTATTGATTGATGCCTCTTCGAGAAATTTTATATTATTTATGAATTTTTTACGATGAAAATGGTATTAGTAGATTGAATCACTGAACTCTCCATCCATCCTCTGCACACTGGCGTTTCTAACTCTATACCTCTATGGAAAGCATATCAATTGGAACCACTAGCAACAGCTGCCAAATAGTTCAAACTTATGGGTGTAAAAAACAATCAGTTTGGTCCAAGTAGATCACAAATGCAATGCACAAATATATTACAGGCTACACTGCAGTATTATACACACACTACATTTACATCTGCATTTAAATATACATCTGCATTTAAATAAAACTTTTTTAACAACAACAGCATCCAATTCAATAAGGAGGGGAAACAAAAAGTCAAACCAAAGCATACAAGTGTGGAAGAAAAGAGAACCACCTGAAGCCACAACTCCATTTGTGAGGCAAAGAAGGGCATGAGGGTAGCCAATGCCAAGTCCTTCTAGCAACATTGTAGTACAAAATCTCAGGCCATGTGTAGCAGCAAACACAGATCATCCCCTGATGCCAAAAGCAATACACGTGATCATAATTGTGATAACAAACCGACATGAATTTCCTACACATCATTTCAGGCACTCTCTCAACTTCAATCCAATTCCCCCCACATCCCTGTTCCCATAATTTCATATTCGTTGAGATCCCATTTCTTCCAACCCCACCAATCAAATACAATTTATTGCTTTCTTCACCATCATTCACCAGCCTCAAAAAGGTAAGCTCATGGGGTAGCATCATAGTCATATGGTCAATAGCATCACTGGGTGTCTCCCATATGCCATTTTCCAAATCAAAGCGCACTATCGAGAATGGCTCTGGGGTTGTGAAATACAGTGACCCTTTATAGAACACGCCTTCTTGATGGCTACTTTGACTAAGGATCATCGACGGGAAACCATCAATATCAAATTTTGACCAAGATTGGACCGTGGAATCATAAACAAAAGCATAATTTGGAAGAGATTTTGCGAAGAGCATGAAGATTTTGTAACCAGATGGTGTGGAAACCAAAGTGAGCAACTCAAAGTCAAAAGGGTAGGTGGGAAAGTCGATGGTTCTTGAAGATAGGGTAACAAGGTTGCAAACAAGAAAAGAAGATGAGCTGGGAAGGGAAAAGCAAAGCAGCCCTTTAGATGAAGATAAAAGAGTAGCAGCGCTGGGTAGCAAGAGAGAGTAGGGGAGAGATAACCTGCGCCAGGTTCCATGAGTGGAGTCATAAAGAGGGTATTGATCATAACACTGGGGGTGAGACAGCAATATGAAACAAGAGAAAGCTGAAGAAGAGCATTTAGTTTTAGAGAGAAAAGAAGGTGAAAATAAAAGAGAATTGAAATGCTTACAAGTCGATCTCAATTTCAGCAACTTTTTGGGAGGTAAGAAAGACAGCACATGATCTAGCAAATCCTCTGGCAATCTGCTCCAAATTGCAGGATCCATTTCTCTTCTTTTTGGGACCATTTTTTTTTTAATTTTTCTTCACTGTATTAATCTAATGAATGACATGGGTTTTTGAATTTCATATAAAGTCTTTCACTTTGTCGTGTACTCTCACAAGTCTTCTTGGCTAAGTCGGTAAGCCTAGGAAATAATCAAAACATCGACTTTTTTTTTCTCTCTTTTCTTGTTGGGTGTATGAACTAAAGCTTCTAATGAATTAAAAAAGAAAAAAAAACAACTACACTAATTGCATTTTTAGCTCATTAAACAACAAGTGAGTTGGGTCGTTGGGTAAACAAGTGTGTGCTTTACAACTGATCTAATAATATTAGTATTTCTACAAAACAATGTTTCATTGATTTCATCCTTTGAACATGACTTCTTAGGTATGAATGGTTTTTCTCAACTACACTTTTACCTGATGATTGTCACCTACCCACTTCATTACTGGGTGGAGATTAAAGATTTTGTATCGAAATGTATGTAATTATAAACTTTTTAACCTTATAATAAGGTAGACTTCTCTTTCATTAATTAGTTGTTGACAATAGTGAAATGTCACTTGCCAATCTATCGCTTTGGATTTTCAATCAAATCAATAAAAGAACTTATAGTCAAACTAAGGGTGCTACGGCGCACCGAGGGAATCAAACAGTCTTAAAATAAATGGGCTCCATTTCCACAGCCTAATACCTTAACACTTTCACCGGCGTATTTATAAATACAACGTTTGTATAGCTCATTAAACACGCGCTCTCCACCTCAATTTCGTATTAAGCAGTGCATCGTTATCACTTTCATCAGTTTTACTTACAGACGCCGTGATGTGATGTGACGGACGATTAAAATAGTATGTGACAGTGAGATGATAAATAATCAAGTACAGTAATATTAAATCGTATTTTAAGATTAGGATAATTTCTATTCAAATTTTGTAAGCACAGTAATATTTGAAAAATCTATATATGGGACAAGGCTACGTCGTTATCACAAATCTCGTATTTTCATGAAAGAAAGAAACTGAATAATATATAACACGACACGTAGCTGGTAGAGGATATATAGAATTGTATTATATATAAAAAAATTCTCCAAATTATATTTTAAAAAATCACTGCATTCTTATCTTTTAGAATTTATTGTAAAATAAGGCGATTTTATTTAAAATAATTTCTAAAAAATTTACTAAATATTAAAATTATTTTTAAACTTCTTTTAATTCTAACCAAGTCCTTAATGTAGCTATCACCCACATTTATATATGCTTGTTATCAAATTAATTTTTAATTTTTTATATAAAAAATGATTTTTATGCATTTTATATATTTTTTTAACATTGGAACCAATTCAACATTTTAATTGCTTCTAAGCTGATTTCTAAATAAATCTTTCTTTTATTTTATCTCTTGAGCTAACTAGTGCTAACTTTGAATGAAACGTTTCTAACAAAGCCTACTCTTTGTGAATACTAATAAGGGTGAGATTATATACACTTTAAAATTTATTTTGGGTACTTCAAATTTATAGAAAGAAATTTATCGCATAAATGCCCTTAAATAAGATTATCTATCTAGAAGTACTAGACCCTATTCCTAAATACTAGAAGAGAAATATAAACATATGAAGAGAAACTTTTATCCTCATCCTCCTTACCAACATCTTCTTCTACATACCATTAACCCTCAAAATCACATTTTTGCAATCTATAAATAAATCCACGCACAAGCATTTTTATTTAAAAAAAATGTTTGGATATTTGCAAAGTTGATTAGGAAATTTGTGAGTTTGAAAGTGTTTGTGATGGCTTTTTTAGATTTTTTAATCTGACATTGTTGGATCCTTAATTCAACGTTGGGTTTATATATGAATAATTATATATTGCGAATTGTCATATAAAGTTAAACCCAATCAAAGTGATCTATTAAAGTAGGTATCTTTCTATTCTCTAGAGAGAACAATGTGAAACTCAAATGATTTTGTAGGAGAATGAATATATCTAGAAGGTCAACCACACAACTCAAGAGACCAATTTGACGTTATAAAATTCAGATACGCTTCCGCATAATTTATTATTGATTCTTGGTGATATAACATGAATATTCTTGGATCATATGTGATGGTTTTCACCAAAAGTTTTCTTGCCTAACGAGCGATATCAAAGTCTTTTCATATTGAATCAATGAGAATTAAATTTATTTTTAATCAATGATTAAATCTCTAGTGTTCTTGAATTTAATAATATCGAAATTATTAAAATTATTGAATTTGAGAATAAATCTGTGGATGTTTTCTGGCATTCCGAAATATTAGAAATCTTGAATTTGAGAATTTTTTTATTATTTGGAAATTCATATTAACAAAAAAAAGGTTTATAAAGCAGCAAACAACTTAAAAGCAGCAGCCATGGCCGGCGCCTTAGGGAAGAAGAAGTGGCGGCATGGTCGCCGCATAGAAGAAGGAAAGAAAAAGATGATTTTAGGGTTGCAAGGAAAATATCTTAAAGCTCCCTAATGTATTATAAAATCTTTCATCGGTTGAAAAATAAAGAAGTTATTCATTTAAGTCTTAAAGGTATATGTGCTTAATAAAATTAGTTTTGGGCCTGGCAAATTGGGCTCGGTCAATTAAATATATAGTTTAGTCAAGTAGGTTGGTTCAGGATTCGGTTCGAGTCAACCCGAATTGGTCTATCCCCGAGCTGGTCAATAGTCAACATTAATCGTTGATCAAACTTTAACTTAAATTTTTTTATTTTTGAGTAATTTTTTGGTGTAATTTTAAATTTAAATATTGGTAGGTTTATATATATTTTGAAATAAATTAATTGAAGCAACATGTCGCCAAAGTGGCCTCCTTATAGAAATCAATTTGCTTTGGAATATAAACAATTTTGTACATGTAATTTATGTAAATGTCGATCTGCCCAAAGGAAGATCCATATTTAATAGAATTGCATGTGCACATGTGGTAATAAACACGTGATGATTATTCAGTTTTACATGTGAGCAATAAATCCCCCGCCTTTTATGTGTAAAAGTACCCTTGATGACAAGAGGGATATGGAGAGGTGAGAGAGATCAAATCGCATGTGTATTATGATCATGAGAAGTCTATTCCAAAACCATTTAGGGGCCTTATGTTTACAAGGATAACTACAGCTAAAGAGTTGCTTGCAGAAATTAAAAAGGGATTTGTTAAAAACGAAAGGTCAGGAATGAGTAGGTTCTTGATAAATATGATTTCAGTTAAGTATAAGGGCAAATACAAGAGCAAGAAAAAGAACAATGATAAGAAAATTGTAGATAAACACTTCAAAAGAAACAACAAAAGAAATCGGATAATCGAGAAGGCACTAGTGTTTATTTTACAAAGTTGAAGGGCATAGTTTGGTTTGTTCTAAAGTTAATTTAACTTTGATACCTATACATACGTGGTGCATAGATTCTGGTGCAACCACTATATCAGTTTTTCTATGCGGGGTTGCCTGAAGTGTCTAAAACCCAATTATGGTGAAAGGTACATCTATGTGGGTGATGGTAAGAAGGTTAAAGTTGAAGCAATTGAAAAATTTTAGATTATTATTTAAGACCATATTTTATTTGAATCTTGATGAAACATTTATTATTTCGTCTTTTAGACGAAATTTAATTTTTGTTTCCGCTTTGGACAAATATGGTTATTCTTATTCATTTGGAAACGAAAAATTAAGTTTGTTTCATGATTCAAAACTAGTTGGTTCTGGTTCTTTGTCAGGCAACGATAATCTTTATATGCTTGATACAATTAGTTTATTTAATGAATCTTTGTAATTAAGTACACAAAGTTTAAAGAGAAAATTAACCAATGAGAATTTGGTTGCGTTATGGCATAGGAGATTAAGTTATATCTTCGAATGGATAATTGAGAGATTTGTATCAGACGAAATTCTCAATGCCTTAGATTTAACAGATTTTAACATATGTATTAACTGTGTCAAGGGGAAACTAACAAATACAAGGAGATTTAAAGTCAATAGGACTTTAGATGTCTTAGAACTCATACATGCAGACATTTGTTGTCTTTAATCCAATGTTGGATTTTTGGATCTTTAATCTAACGTTGAGCTTATATGTGAAATTTATGTGTTGCGAACTATTATATAAGGTTAAGCCCAATTAAAGGTGGCCTATTGAGGTTTTCAATGTTATGAGTTTTAATGTATTTATGCTGCGTTTACATTTTAGATTGGAGTGGAAATCCTGAGGAGTAGAAATCCTAGGATTAGGAGTGTGGAGTGAGAGTGAGAGTAGGTTATTTACTTACATTGGAATGAGAGCATAGAATTGGGAATAAAATGATTTTAAATTATAGTTTTATCCTTATTTAAAGTATTATAGTTTTTAATTACAAAATTAATAAAAAATAGATTTGAAAAATAAAATTTTTATTTTATTATATTTATAAATTAATAATTATTATTAATATTCTGAATTATGTAAATAATTTTTTATTAATTTTAATTTTAATTATGTAAATAAAAAATTATTCTTAAAAGCAACACAAATGAAAGATTATTATTAATAACATAATACAAAATTAATATTTTTTAGAATAAAATATTTATTATTATTAATTAATAATATTAAATAAATATAATACTATTATCTTTAAATAAATATAGTATTATTATATTTTCAAATAAAAAGAGTATATAGTAATATTATTAATTCCCTATGAGTATAATAATATTATTTTTTAGTCATTTTAACTTGGAATCAATATAAATTATTATTTTTAATAAGTATAATTTATAAAATAAAATAATATTATTATTTAAATAAATATGATATTATTTTATTTTATTTTTATTAAATATAAGGATAAAAATGGAAGAGGGGGGAGTGGATTCCCACTCCCCACTCCAAAAAAAAAGTAGGTCCCACGAAGTGGGATTCCCACTCCCTCCTTAAAATTAGTAAGTAAACACTGGAGTAGGAGGAATTCAGACTCCTCACTCTCACTCCAGCAAGTAAACATTACATTAATAAGGTGTGGACCTTTAATATATAGAAACACAATAGCATTATATTGGGCAGAATTATGAATACTCAATGACAATAGAAACAAGTTGTCTATATAAGTGGTTATCGTCCCCATGTCACACATATTTTTTTATTCTCTATTGACATCCCATCATCAGAGAAGTGAGAATCTTAAAGGATTTTTTAAGAAAATGTGTAAATTTGGAAGGTCAAACACACAAATTTAGAAAACAATTCAGTGTTGTAGACTCAAGTATGCTTCTACATAATTTATTATTAATTCTTAGTGATATAACATGAATATTCATGGGTTATAGATGATGGTTTTCACCAAAGGTTTTCTTACCCTAACAGACTTAAGTGCTTTGCAAAAATAAATTATTTACTTGAGATGCAATAAATGAAATTTCTTTAGGTTATTTAGCACATAAATTTTTTAAATTTGACAACTCCGCACCATCATTATGTAAGCCTGAGAGTGAAAAAGAGATAATATGTTGTTTTTGTTTTTTGGATTTGTGTAATTTAGAAACCCGTAATATTTGAAATTATAAAAAGGGAGTTTTAATCGGGTTTTGGTCGGTAAATTTTAAGCATGAATGTAAAGAATAAATGGGTGTTTAGTATAGTAATTACAGTCCAAACAGTCTCACTCATATTAGTAATTAGAAGAAATATGGTTTGGAATGGTATGATGATTCTTTGGATTCATTACAGAAAGTTCCTTTTTTTTTTTTTTATCGTAACAAGGTATCTAAAATATAAAAATTATATATATTTATAACTCAGAGTTATAGACTCAAAATATGATTTGGAAAATTAAAACCTTTCGGAAATAGGAAAATATAATTCTATACAAACAAGAACTAATACAAATAACACTGAAACAATAAACGTTATAATTCTCTTTACAATTCCGCTGCAAAATCCGCCAAAGCCGTAAAATTTATTGCCAAAGGACAAGAGAAAAGAACAAAACCTGAAGACAGATTAAAGCTCCACTAAGTTTGTAAGATTATTGTTATTGTTTTCTTAATTTTTGTAGCTGTATTATTTTTTCTTAATTTTCTTAGTTTCTTCCTGTGCTGTAATTTTGATGAAGTTGTTTTCAATTCATCACATTAATGAGTCATGCTACTTTAATAAATTCTATACTAAGAATTTTTTTCCCCTCTCTGTCTACTCAAGCTGTCAAACAGACCAAAATTATTTCTATCATCCTGAGAGAATTCACAAGGCAAATTGGTGTCAAATTATGCTACTTAATGGTTAAGATTTATTCACTACTTAAAACGCCTTCGTAAAGATTCACATAAGGCGTGACTGTTGCCAAAGCCTGAGAGGTAATAATGACACAACAATTGCAAATTTTGTTTGTAATATAATACTTTATACTGCAATGTGTTCTGATATCTTAACCATGCAACACTGCAGCCAATGGGTTTTTTTTTTTTTTTTTTTCCCTCTCTTCCAAGGATCCTGCATTCTCCTTTTAAGCAGATTTGAACTCACGTCTCTTTTGAAGATAAATTTTCTTTCCTTTCAGGTTCAGATGATGTGGCAGTCCGCTGATCCAGTTCCTAAGTTTTGCCCTAAAGTCATTAGAAAATATTTGTCTATTAAGGGTACGCAGCATCCTGCAGTCATTGTTAATGTTAGGAGACATCTTAAGCATTTGGGATGGACAATCGAATATTCAAGTTCAAAAGGTGTATTTCGTTATACATCACCAAACGGAAACCCTTACCTTTCTCTTCGCCAAGTCTGTCGAGAACTGGGGGATTCAGTCGATGATGTTCCATCTGAAGTTTCCCACGATAAAGTTGTAAATATTCCGCCACAACATTGCCCTGAAGCTGTTGTGTTCTGGTACGAGCATGGACTAGAAAAGAAAAATAAGAGCAATCGGGATATGCTACTGAAAGCTAAGATGCATCTTTTGTCTTTGGGTTGGTCGTTTTGGTACACTACAAAGGGAAATAGACTTGAGTTGCGCTACACTTCACCAAGTGGAGCTGTTTATATTTCTCTTCGAACAGCATGCAAAGCCTGTATGGATGAAGGTCTTGATTCTAAAGGCATTGTTTCTTGCAACAAGTCACCATCTGCCACTACAAGCACCAAGCATGGAGAAGATTCAGAGGTATCACAGCCAAACAAAAAGAGAAAGAAAAATTTAATGAACAAGAATAACCAACCCTTGGTTGATGGAAAGCTTGGCAGGCCAATTCAGGACGATCAAAAGCGTACCGCCGTACTGAGATCAAGCAAGAGAGCACGGTCACCTGAAAGATTTGCTAGTCCTTCAAACTGCAGGCCTCGAACAATACTCTCGTGGCTTATAGACAACAATGGGGTGTTGCCCGAGGCAAAGGGGCATTACCGTGGTAGGAATGGTCCGTTGGCAAAAGGTCAAATAGGTCGTGATGGGATCAAGTGCGATTGTTGCAGCAAGGCTTTTACGCTGAGTGGATTTGAAGCTCATGCCGGAAGCCAGAAACAAAGACCAACCGCCAACATTATTTTGAATGAAGGCGGCAAATCTCTCTTAGAATGTCAAAAAAAAAAAAAATTGTGCAAGAACAGAAGTTCCACAAGAAGTCAACATGATTCCATTGCCAGCGATGAAAAGCAAAATGATGAGATATGTTCTATATGTCACTATGGAGGCGAGCTCGTGTTATGCGATGACTGTCCTTCTTCATTTCATAAGAGTTGCCTCGGTTTGTATGATCTTCCAAAAGGGAACTGGTTCTGTCCCTCGTGTTGTTGCAGAATCTGCGGCATCGGCAAAAGAAAATTTGAAGAGAAGACCAAGCATTCCGTCGAAGACGTTCTTCGTATTTGCGGTCAGTGTGAGCATAAATTTCACGTAGGGTGCATAGAAAAGAGTAGAGCAATTAACTTGAACAACTGTTCTTAAAATAAGTGGTTTTGCAGCGATAGATGTGAAGTCATCTCTTCTTGCCTTCATGAGATTTTAGACAAACCCTTTCAGTTGGGTGTGGATGATTTAACATGGAGATTACTAAAGTCTATGGAGGTTAGAGATCATCACGGTCCTAGCACCTCAAAAGAGATGGAGGAGGCTTTGATGGAGAATCAAAGCAAGTTGAGCGTTGCTCTTGATGTGATGCACGAATGCTTTGAGCCCATTAAAGATGTTCTAACTGAAAGGGATCTCGTTGAAGACGTTATCTTCAATCGAAGATCGGATTTGAACCGTCTAAACTTTCAGGGATTCTACACGATTCTTTTGGAGAGGAACGAAGAAATGATCTCTGTGGCTACTGTTAGAATCTATGACAAAGTTTCCGAGGTTCCACTCGTTGCTACTAGAATGAAGCACCGCAGACTCGGTATGTGTCGTGTTCTGATGAATTAACTTGAAAAGCTTCTAATTGAACTAGGAGTAGAGAGATTGGTACTACCTGCAGTCCCTGGCGTAGTTGATACGTGGACTCCTAAATTTGGCTTTTCCAAGATGACGGAGTGTGAGAGACTGCAGTACTCAGATTATACTTTCATGGATTTTCAAGATACCACCATGTGCCAGAAGCTTTTGAGGAAGGTACCTTTATCAGCACTCGAATCGTTGCTTCCCTGGAAGCAGCGATGAAACGCAATTCTAGTAGTTTCTGTTTTTAGCACGTTGAGATTAGCTGAATTGTAAACAAAGAGTTGATAGATTGTTTTTTTTTTTTTTTTTTTTTTTTGAGCAAATTGACGGCATGGAAGTGTTGATGAACCCAACAGCAAATTTTTGAGAGAGAGAGAGAGAGAATGGGCTATCGTATACGTCAGTTTGTAGGCCTATGTTTGGCCCGTTTTACAAGGCTATTTGAGCCCAACATACAATTTTGGATGAGAATACAATCATACATAGACATCTCTTCACTGTTTTAATTAAGGTATGAAATCACTCCTTTTAATGTAAACATATAAATAAATATGTAGTAGTTAACTTCTTATGGTTTTAGTCATTTGATAGTATAGGACGTCCATGTCATCTCATTTGGTGGGATATCAATTATCATTATTGCCAAAACTTTATTATTGCAAGGAAGTCAAGGAGTCGGGTCACCGTTGTGGAAAGATTATGGAAAATGTGAAAGAGATAGAGTTGCTTCAAGATAATAAAGAATCTTGAAATTATGGAGTGGGAGTTGTACGAGGCAGGTGGGGGTTGCGTGTTTAGTCAACTATCAATTTCGATTAATGAAAATATATATAATTAAACAAATCATTGTAAATGTTAGGTAAAGAAAATTCAATATTTAAAATAAAAATAAAAAATAAAGAAGCGAAGTGGGGGTTGCCATGGGTCTCCAACAAAGCTGGCTCACTGTAAAGAAAAAGAAAAAAATACATAAACTGCACACATACGACAACGAAAGATGTAAACGCCATAACTGCGCTGCTCGGGGTACCACAAGAAGAATCTTGGGCAGCTAGCCAGCTAGCTTTGAGAGTGAGGTATGAGCTACACGCCTACATCACGTGATTCGTCCTGGTTTTACTTTTACCTCTGCATTGGCCGTTCTTTCCAGCCCCTTTTTAGCATTTTTTTCATTTGCATTTAAAGCTTTTGTCATGAGTTCCCACGGTAGATGATTTAAAAGTGAAAGAAAGTTAATAATTGCTCTGCTCGATCGTGTTTCGATTTTGTTCTTGAACATTGTGCACGTGTGAACGTACAAACGTGATTATTACTATTGCTACCAAAAAAAATTTATGTAATGTAATTTTAACTGACGCTGATGAAAATTAGTCAAAAAGGTTACCGCCAATGATGGTAGTATGATCGATGGTGGTTTTTTTTTTTTTGTTAAATCTATGCCTAGATTTGGCTGTCACTAGTAGCAGTATCTTTGTTCGTGGATATTTTAATATCTATTCCATCATCAAACGTGGGATAACTTTAAATAAGTTAGAGAAAAAAAAATAATCAATTAATCACCATCTGCTTACCAGCCCTCTCACTGTCAGCCAATCACTGCTAATGTCAAGGCTTTTTTTTAATAACTGGGTGGGTGCTTCTTTTGAATTCAAAATTGCGTTAAACTGTAGTGATTCGGGCGCCCTTTAATTTTGGCCGTATCATTCGATCATATGATCCAATACTGTGGTTGCCCCGTACTCGGCCCTCAAATCAACCGGAATGCTAGGGCTGCTTTAAGATTATTTTTGGGAGGTGATTTTAAAAAAATTAAAAATTAATTTTAATATTTCGAAAAAAATTTTAAAACCCACTTTTAATAAAATCATTTCATCTTACGGAAATTTTTAAAAGTAGCTGTATTTTAAAGAAGTAATTATTATTATTATTATTATTATTATTATTATTATTGAGATATTTTATATACATATACATATTATATAAATATGTAAATAAACTGTATATTTTATTTAATTCAATATTTATATTCTTATAGACAATTCAAGTGTAATATTTATTAAAAGCAATTCCTATCTTACATGTATGTAAGATAGGAGATCTTTTAATAAATACCTGTGATTCTTATTAAGATTTAATAATATTTTTTAAAATAAAATTTATTAAAGCATTTCACTAATTCTCTTTACATGTATGTAAGATAGGAGATCTTTTAATAAATATTTGTGATTGTTATTAGGATTTATAATATTTTTTAAAATAAAATTTATTAAACATTTCACTAATTCCTCTTTACAGTTGATTATTTGTATAGTAAAATTAGTAATAATTATTTTAAAATCTATTATATTACCATAATTGACCCTTAATGAACATGCCACTCTAATATAGCGACATATTGTTCATATTATATATTCAACAATAAAGAGCTAAAGATGAAATGCTTGTGAGAAAAGCTCACGAGTTGCATGACACTGACGCAGTGATAAGCGCTAAGCGATAACCGATGACAGAACAGGGGTAAGTTGGGAATTTCAAAATCTCCATGGTGCAGGCCAGTGGGCGCCCAAATCGCTTTCGTTCATCTTAGTAGTTAGCAGTTAGTAGTGATGCATTTGCAATGTGCAAAACAAAACAACCAAACCAAATTTCAAAACGGAAAGAGAGCAAAACAAAACAAAACAACCAGGCCCGGGGAGTAGCTCCTCGCTCATCAACCAATTCTACGATTAACAAAACAACAAAATGCCCATGTACGTAACGTCGTAATCAGATCTCTATATCTGTTTCTTTCCCTTCCATTATCAACTTTACTTACCATTTGAACAAAGCTGGGATTGGCTTTCAGAGTCACAGCCTCATGGCTTCTTCGCCCATCTCATTTTCTACAAATCGAAAGAATCGCGTCATTGTTTATTGCTTCGTCTTTTTGTAAGCCCAATGTTGCGTTTTCTTGTATGTCTCGCTTCTCTTGTCCCCTCTCTCTCGCATGTATTTATTTATTTGTTTTTTTATTCTCTTTTAAAAATGCTTGTCTTGTTCTTGTATACTCTCTCTTTCCGCCATGAGATGATTTTTGTTCTGTCGCTTCATTTTTATTTACTAAGCTTTGTTGATGGTGTTGTTGGTTCTACGTAAGCTGCTATATACGCAGATCTCCATTGTTTGTTTTGTACAGCTCATTTTTTAAATTGCATGGTACACTTAAATAAGTAAAGTTATTATTTGGTTTTCCTTTTCTTATTTAATCAATTCTTTATCATGAACTAACTATATAATGGGTATTGTTAGATATACTAGTTGAAAAATGATTTCATGTTTTAATTTATTTGATTTATAGGTGAGGGAAGGCTGAAGCTGTCTCGTAATAGAAATTGAAAATAGCATTGGAGTTGGGGAAGATGTTGTGTGCTTGTTCAGGTGAGCAATTCAAATTCGAGGCCGAGGATGCACCACAGTCACCGGAGTCATTGGCCACTAGAGATTTCTCGGCCAGTGGCTTTTCTTCGAGAGCCACTGGAGATTGGGATTCCAAAATTGATGATATTCAAGTGGATGAAGCTGAATCAACTCTCAAAGAAGCTCTCTCCTTAAACTATGAAGTGGGTTTGGTTGATTTATTGCTAATCATGATTAACTTTTTAATTAATTGCTTGTTATGTTTTTATAGCTGGTTTTTAAATGGTTTGAATTGAATTGAGTTTTAGGAAGCAAGGGCTTTGTTGGGGAGGCTTGAGTACCAGAGAGGTAATTATGATGCTGCACTTCAGGTATTCCAGGGTATTGATATTGTGAGTTTAACCCCTAGAATGACCAGAGCTGTTGTCGAGAGAACACGGCCACTGCAAAAGCATCGTTCCAAGGGTGAGAAGGCTGATTCTGTGCCTCCTCCTGGTTTAATGTCATTGCACTCGATCAGCTTACTTCTGGAAGCAATCTTACTCAAGGCAAAATCGTTGGAAGAACTTGGACATTGTAAAGGTATTACCTTCCTATCTTTTCACATTATGCATAGGAAATTGTTTATATGGAATTCAGTTTTCAAAGCCGTTTCTGTAGAACTTTTGTAGTGCATGACAATCTGGCTAAGTAAAAATGTTTTCTTGATGAATGTTATTTGGACAATAATGTGATTAGACATAGTGGGTGGTACAAATTTTTGTAATTTTAAGTGTTTTTTGTATAAAGCAATGATGGTCCTTATGGATGGGATTGCAATAGATTGGTATGTGTATTAGCAAGTTCGATGTGCAACTGAAAATTTCTCTTTCATCAGAGGCTGGAAAGGAGTGCAAAATAATTCTGGACATAGTTGAATCAGGACTGCCTAATGGTATGCCTGAGGGTTTTGGAGAGGACTGCAAGTTGCAGGAGATGTTTCACAAAGCTCTAGAGTTGCTCCCATGTCTGTGGATAAAGGCTGGCTTGCTTGAAGAAGCTATTATTGCATATCGTCGGGCTTTGGTGAAGCCATGGAATTTAGATCCAAAGAAAGTAGCAAGTGTACAGAGACACTTGGCTGTTACGTTACTCTATGGTGGTGTTGAAGCAAGACTTCCTCCTGAATTGAAGGTATGGGGTCCAATTGCCCCTAAAGATAATGTTGAGGAGGCAATCCTATTGTTGTTAATACTCATGGAAAAAGTAGCGTCTAAGGAAATGGAGTGGGATGCAGAAATTATGGACCATCTGACTTATGCACTCTCAGTTACTGGACAGTTTGAATTACTAGCTGAGTATGTGGAGCAGGCCCTTCCGGGCATCTACAATCGAGCAGAGAGGTGGTACATTCTGGCTCTTTGTTACAGTGCTGCAGGGCAGAATGAAGCAGCCTTGAACCTGCTAAAGAAGTTATTTTGTCATTCTGAGGCTAAGCGTAGACCACACATCCCTTCTTTTCTGTTGGGTGCAAAATTGTGTTCCCTAGATCGAAAGAACGCTCATGAAGGGATCAAGTTTGCCCGTGGAGTAATTCAATCCACTACTTCTCAAAAAGAGCATTTCCTGGCTGAAGCCTATAAATTCCTTGGCATTTGTTATGGAAATGTAGCAAGGAAGTCTATATCAGATACTGAAAGAGTTTTCTTCCAGAAGGAGGCCTTGGAATCTCTAAATTGTGCTTTTCTGAATGAGAGGGAGGATCCAGAGATGATTTATTATCTTGGGCTAGAACATGCTGTGCAGAGGAATGTGGAAGCGGCTTTTGACTATGCAATTATGTATTCTGACACAGTGGCTGGAAACTCAGGAAGAGGCTGGAAGCTATTAGCCCTCATATTGTCTGCAGACCAAAGGTTAAAGGATGCTCAGTCCATTGTTGACTTTTCTTTAGATGAGGCTGGGAGTATGGACCAATTGGAACTTCTTAGATTGAAAGCTGTGCTTCAAATTGCTCAGGAACAGCCCAAGCAAGCAATAGGAACCTACAGAATCTTGCTAGCTATGATTCAGGCACAAAGAGAGCTTCACTCCAAGAACTTCCATAAAACAAAATATATTACTTTAGAGGTGTGTATTCCTTGAAGGTTTCACATTACTCAATTAAAACATGCGAACTGCTTCAAACTGTTTTAACCTCTGGAAAAAGACATTTGTGATGATGTGATCTGACACATTGGTGTGATATGTAGTATACGTGATATCAATTGGTGAATGATCATAAAGATGCTCTGATGTGATTGATTTAACCGCCAAATCCTGAAAAATGGTTTTGTTTCCTGTTCTAAATTATCCTATCGTTTGCAGGCACTAAGTGTGAAAAATTTGGAAATAGCAACTTGGCAAGATTTGGCAACTATTTACATGAAACTTGGGTCATGGCCTGATGCAGAGATTTGTACGGAAAAAGCCAAGTCAATCGAATTTTATTCGCCTGGTAGTTGGCATACAACGGGTAAGTATCCTCTCTCTAAAGCAGTTCATGAACGTAAAGAAAAACAATTTTTTTGCATGAGTGTACCTCTGATTCATTTGATGTCTGATAGCATGAAATTACATATGTGTAACTTCTATTTGATTTCGATGACATTTTTCTAGGTATTTTGTTTGAAGCTCAATCACAATACAAGGAAGCTCTTGTCTCCTTCTCCATATCACTGGCAATAGAACCAGATTACATTCCCAGTATCATTTCAACTGCTGAAATACTGATGAAACTTGGTCGCCAATCTATGCCTATAGCAAGAAGCTTTTTAATGAATGCATTACGATTAGAACCAACGAATCATAACGCCTGGATGAACCTTGGATTGATTTCAAAGATGGAGGGCTCATTACAGCAAGCAGCAGACTATTTTCAAGCGGCATATGAACTCAAACTGTCTGCTCCTGTTCAAAGCTTCGTTTGATGGATTTCCATATTTCTTAAGCAGATGACTACTGGAATAAGGGATCTTTGCCCATCTTCACCAACTGAGGCCGAGGGCCAGTGCTTGAGTTGGTTGCAACACAGAGAAGATGGGAGTCAAATAGCTGATTAATATGGCTTATTCCACTATTTTTTCAATGAGATTCCTTAAAAAATGTATAGCAACACTTATGTTATGTAGTTGTGTCTATATCAAAGCGTAGTGTAGGTCATAGACTAGGAAAATGTTCAAGGATCTTGGAAATCTTCGAACATTGTATCAAGATATTCAGAATTAATGAAATATTTTTGCATTATTGAAAGCACTAGGAAAATGTTCAAGGATCTTAGAAATCTTCGAACATTGTATCAAGATGTTCAGAATTAATGAAATATTTTTGCATCATCGAAAGATTTCGTAATTTGTCTGCACCCGCTCACAGAAGACAATTTATTTTATGGAGTTGAATAACACTGTTCCTGGCTCCCAAGAATTTTTCAGACGAGGATCCCAACTTTGTCCTCCCAACGCGCTCCCAAACCTCCACTTTTTATTTTCTTATTTCTTTTTTTCTTTCGGCACAAAACAGTTGTACTTGATAACCTCCAGAAAAAATTCTTTTCTACAGCAAGAATTGTGGTACTAACAATGTATTGGAACAGATGTGAAAGATTCCTATCTAGAAATAGATTCACCATCAAAGGAGCCTTGCCTGAGGCCATTTAGCAATATTACAATGAAATCATATGTTTCTTGAAAGAATGAAGGCTCTCTACCTGCACATTACCACAACTAATCTGCAGTTAGTAGTATACAAACCAACTCACTCAAATGGATCAATACAACAAGAAACACAGACAATGTCATCAGCAGTGATTCACTAACCTCTTATCAAGTGAAACAGCACATGTAAACCACATCATTGAAACATACAGTTTGTTGTATGAAACAGCAGAGGAGCAAAACATAAAGCTATATTTTTTTAATTTATTATCTTTTTTCCACAATCATAATTACAAAAGAAGAATAATTACACAGGAAAATCTAAATGATGCTAAACAGACTGAAAAGTTACTGGCCATCCGCTTCTCTCACAGCATAGAAATCAGTTCAATCAATCAGGACTCCATGTGTAGAAAACAACACCTGGAAATAAGCGAGGGGAACCGATTTCTGGAACCACAGACATTCTGAGTCAATGCTGAGTAAAAAGAACCATTTTTTTCTTTTTGGGTTAAAGATAAATTAAAAAAAAAAAAAAGTAAAACTGTTTACAGAAACATGTATGCTTGACATTTGCTCCAATAAATAGCTGGTTTTCCAATGTTCCTCTCAGTAAGAAACAATAGACACTGGCTCTCAAATGCTCTCACTAAGCGACACTAGACACAATGAAACATCTTTTAAGAAGAAAATGTCACGCAAACAACTCCAAAGTAATAATGTTTTAGTTGCAGTACAGTTTATCTCCTTTTTTGTTCATGTGAATCCTTGAGAATAGACATAATCAAATTCCTCTAAATGAGAATTATGTTCTAATTAATGATGTACATCGATAGAAAAGAGATAAAGTATTTGATGCATGAGGGACAGGTTAAAGATATGGTTTATTTCATAGCAGGAATTTATTTCCATATTCGAAGGCGGCAAATTCACTCACTTGAAAATAGACAGATGTAGTAAACAGACAAGTAGCATGTCATCAGTTCATTTGCCACTGCACCCAAAGCACAAAACACATAAATGTTAAACAAGCATGGTACATCTAAGAAGGAAAAATGGTTAAAGGACAAATTTTGCTTGCACATCCAAAGCAATAAAAATTGGCATTTCAAACAGAGGGGAAAAGGAGAACCTTTAGAACTGGTTCGCCTTTGTTAGTATTAGCAGATTGCTTTGCCATCGCTTCCATCTGTGCACGAGCAGCTCTTCCTGCGGCAGACTTTTCAAACTGCTCTTGCCTGCAATAATTGCCAAAACCTAAGTACGGACTGATCTATAGAGAAACCTCTATGCAACTATGTATGACTTGTTCTGATTCATCAAGAAAGTTTCTCAGTAAGATTTTAGATGATACTTCGACATAGAAGTACAAGATTCATTTATGCTTTGGGCTACATAAGAAGGTAGAAAAAATAGTAAATTTGAAAGATCATCGGCAAGTAAATTTCAAAACCTGACTTTCAAAACCTGATACCCATTAAGTAGTAGAAAAAGTGAAAATCTTGATTTAGATATAGCTAGTCAAACAGAGATTAGTTTATTTTTTGTTATAAAACAGAGGTTTATTCAATTCAACTTCGATGTGCCTATAACGGGAACTGTTTCCATCATAATACATGATCGATACATATATCATGCAATTCAATAACAGTTAATGAAGTTAAACGGCTAAACGAAAAACAAGAATCAAATTATTATTATTGTTGTTGTAAGTAAAAGAGGGGAAAGAAAGGAATACCGATTTTGGGCGGCCTCAGCAGCCTTGGCTCGAGCCTCTACAGAAGCCAATCTCTCCTGTTCCTTCCTCTGCTGCTTGTTTCCCCCATCGAAGCAATCAAAGCATCCCATTTTTTACTCCCCTTTCGACTTGGGATATTATGTTTTGTTGTAACTGCCTATCTATAAATACCCGATTTTGGAATACAGTGTACGCGCTTTCAGTTTCTGATTCATTTTCAGCTTGCCACGTCATTAGCTGGGCGTAGAGGACGAAGCAGCAAACCAAATGGGACATAATTGTAAGAAATATGAAACGACAACGTTTGTTGAATATCTATAATTTTCTCCTAAATTCCGGGATCATTTTACGATTTGGCGCCATATTGATTTTCCGAAAGCAGCAATCTTTTCGAGCACCTTCGTAAAGATCAAAAACGTTATCGGAAACTTCCTTCGGCACGGGAGGTAATTGGATCTGAAGCAACAAGCTTTTAGATTCGCATGCAGGGGATATTTTGGTAATTGACAGCCATTTTTTTAAATACAATTAGAAAGTAACCCCAATTATTTACCTGCAGAAACTGAAAAAGCAAAACCCTAACAAAATCCGATCGAAACCAAGAGCAAAATACAAAATGCGACCGTTAGATTCACTCCCTCCAACCGAAGCCCTAGAAATCGAGAACGGCCTGAAACTGGTCCCGCGCATGAAGCTCACACTCACTATCAACCCTGCGACTCCCTCTGCCACAAAACCGATAGATGAGTGGCAGCTGAAGCGAGCTCTAACAGACTTCCTGAAGACTTCCCTCTCCGTCCCCATCACCATCCCCGAAGAGGACCTCGAGATCAGACGGTTCAGAGACCTCAAGAAACGCAAGCGCGACGACCCCGTCGCACACGGCAATCTCTTCATTCGCGACTTTGAATTTCTACATAAAACCCGTAGAAAAAACGCAGATGAAGAAACAGATGTGAAGGTCCTAGAAAAGCAGCTGTCAGACTGGAAAAAATATATTGTTGAAAAAATGGATGGAATTGAGTTAAATCTTGAAGGAGTTAAGTACAAATTAAGTGTTTTCATTCCGATTTCTGATGATTTTGAAAAGATGAGGAAAGATTGGGAGGAGTTTTACGCTTTTGGGAACCGAGGTTTGTGATTAATTTGTTTAATTTGATTGTTTATTTCGTATTTGTACGTGCAATAATACTTTTAATTTTTTTCCCTTTTTAAGGTTATTCAAGGGGGAAGCAAGAGCCAGATACCATAGTAATTAAAGGAGTACCTTCGAGGTGGTTTGCAGAGCCGAGAGTTTCTTCGAAGCCTTCAATGCTGGTTACACATACTGTTTTTTCGACATTTGGAAAGATAAGGTGTGTGTGTATGTGTGTTGCTGTGGTTTTGTTGCTGTTTATCTAATTTGGACTGGGGTTGATGTGCTTTGAGTTAAAAGGAATGAATAGTGATTCAAAGTTCGGTTCGTTGTTAATTATTGGAACGGGTTTATGCCTTTTGGAAAAGTTAAAAGATTTTGCATGGAAAATGTAGGACGAACCATTTTTAGAGGATTATAAGCTGTAAGATGTTGAACTCTACATGGATGCCGATATTAGTTTTGTGATTTTGGTTTCAGATTTGGGGTTGAAATCTTTGGTAGATTTCTGAGTATTGAATTGCATTAAGTTTTTGTCTTTTTCCCCCTCTAGGAAATAATGGATATACTTTTCTACTTCGGTGAACATTATGTATGTCAATTATCAAATTAGTTTTCAAGCTGTGATGCAGTCTCATTCCTCTATAGTTGACCTACGCAGCTGGATAGCGGTATATTTGCATAAATTGCAATAATTAAAATTGAAATATATTCCTTGAAGGTTTCTTCTTAGGATGTGTCTAAATCCTCATTCTGTGGTTGAATGGTTTGAGTAGTTTTGATGCTATTCATTTCACTTTGTTAGTTTTCAGAACTCAAAAAGCACAGAGAAAATCATCTGACTCATAAAGTTTTTACTTTGCTTTTGAAAACAATGGCTTTGTCATAATTGATTATTTCTGTTCATACTATGGCACCTTTACCATATTTCAGCTGCTCTGTGTGCGCACACATTTCGCTTCTCAGAAGACTGTGTTGCTGACATTAGAATTTGGTGTGATATAATCTGATTGCTTATCATCCTTGTGATTTTGTTTAACTCATAATCAATAGGAATCTTAATGTTGCTGAGGACGATGATCCAGGTAAGGATGCAGATGAGGATGGAGGGGACATAATTTCTGGCCTCCACTGCAAGATTGTTGTCCAGTTTGAGAAATACAGGGAATTCTATAATACTCTCAAGGTGTTATGTGGGCGCTCAATGCAAAAGGTGGGAAGTAGGTTTTTCTGTTTATAGAAATAGTTTCTCATTATATGCCTCTAACTTTGAGTTGCATGCGAGAGTTGTCTGGTTCATTGTTATATTGTTTTTTTGTGATGACTGACACAGCTGCTATTTTGCAGCAAGGTTCACAATTGAAAGCTGATTACGAGGTAATTTGGGACAAGGATGGCTTTTTCTGGGACTCAAGAAACCAGGCAGAAGAAAAAAATAACAGGATGCCACTAAAGACAGCCAGACAATACAGAAGTGAAACTTCCAGACATGAAGTTTATAGTTCACAGTTGGCTGCCGATCATCCTCGCAGAAAGAGGTTCAAGGTAAAAGACTGAGTGATATCTTGGTTAGTGGCTACTATGTTGATCTTTTTCTGTTACTTATTGACCTTGCAGATTGTGACCATTAAGGGAGATTAATATTTGAAATGATGGAATTGATCCATTTGCAACAGGAATGAAGGATCATGATTTACATTTTGGAAGAATTCTTCTGTTTTGGCAAGGATTCTCGGTTCTCAGTCTGTTTTGGTTTCATAATCAAAGGACTGGCTTATGTTCTTTTTAGATCTTATGCTTCCAATTAGTACCGATTTGGTGCTGTATTTCATCCTTTTATGTTGTACAAATAGTTCATTTTGAACACTCCAATGCAGCTGCCTTCTTGCTCCATCTCCTCGTTGTGCTTGGCTTGTTTTTAGTTGTTTCGGTCAGCCTACTTCACGGAATTTCAGAGACAAATTCTGAGGAAAGTTAACAAAGAAGCTTGCACATTGTTTCAAAGTGGTACTTTATATTACAAGTACTAACAGTCGCCAAAAGAGGTCCTACACATTGTTATACAGATTTTGCATTTTCAAAGGATATGGCATTCGCATCCGATAACAACTTGTGGTAAGTCTAAGAAGGAACTTAAATAAAAATACTTACTAGCATGAAAATGCATCTATACAAAAATTTACCCCGTGACGGTTGAGTGAAATCTAACCCATAACGCATAAAATAATCTGATTAATGGGCGGCAACGTTAACAATGTCATATCCATAGGTAGGGGTGGCAAAAGTTTTTACGGAACCTGGGATCTTTGGAATTTTTTCTCATTTGGAGAGGTTATAGAGATAATTTTATATCTAATTTTTTATTTGGAGAAGAGACCAAGATAATTTTTTATTTGGAGAAGGGATGAGGATGAGGTGGAATTTTCATTTCTTACTCATTTTCCCATTACCTTGGATTAACTTTTAATTTTGATTTTATTTTTTAGAATTATTAATAAATTAATAATGAAATTTAAAATTATAAAATATTAAATATTAGTACAAATAATAAACATCAAAATATTTGTACAAATCTGTTATAAAAGTTTGGAGCCTACTTAACAAGTTGTAGTCATAAATTACTATTCGACCATACCTTATTTTAAATTGTGAGTTATATTGCTTATATTATTTTTGTTGTTTTAAATTTGAAATCTGATACCATTTTTTAATTTGTTACATTCCTTGAGGAAAAACAAAAGTAGCATGAGGTGTAAGAGTAAATATTTTTTAAAAATATTAATTTTAGTATCTATACTAATTTCATTTATTTCATTATTGACATAAAAGTATTTTTTTTTATTTTAGGATTATGAAGATTGATGAAGATAATTATTCTGATGATTTATATTTTGTAGTGTGAACTTTGTCATGGGATTAATATTAATGTAAGATATACTGTCAAGCCTTACTTTGGTTTAAATTTTTATTTTAATATGATTAAATTAAGTTCAAAAATTAAAAACATATCAATTATTTAAAAATCAAAAATTTCTTGAAAATTCTCTCTTATTATTTGGGGATGGAGATGAAGATCTCCTCAAATAATCTCCCTCTCCATTACCATCCCTATCTGTAGGCATAGCCGTCTCTAGCCAAATTAAATAACCCATGTCAACAAAAACTTGATGTTTCCTTTCAATTGAGAGAGAATTTGAAGTACAAGCAAAAGAATAAACATACCAAGCAAAGTCTTACATTAAACTTCACGATGATGGTATTTTATTTTGGATCTGATTCTGAGCCTCAAATTTCGGGTCAACCATTTGGCTTGGCTAGGCTAGGAAAGGCAATCCCACATAATCAGCATAACATGTGTTAAGCAGATAACACCATGTCTTCAATCTTCTTTCCGCAGGTGCGAAAATATTCAGACTTGTTTACGCAGGCTTCTATATGCCCCAGCCCCACCATGCCTCTCGTAAACACAAACATCAAATTACAGACAATCTATTATAATATACTAATAGATAAGCCACTAAAAAATTTTGTGATTACTAAAGAGAACACTGGTTCAAAAAGGTAAAATATCTTTACACATGATAAATAAGAAAGTCACCCTCCATCACCGCAGTTGACCCTATTAGTCAATTTAGTTAATCAAATCACTACATTATTAATCTTGAATTAATTTTCTTTTAATGGTAGAAGAGAGATATAATCTAACGCTATTATCCAGTAGATTAAATTTTTGATGGATTAATTTATTAATATTATATATATTTTAAGTTATTATAAAAAAAATCATGTTTATTTATTTTAAAATAAAATACGAATTATATTCACACACAGAATAATAAATAATAATAATAATAATAACTCATTATATCTTTTAATTTGCGAAAGATGTTTAAAGTGGTTATCACTTATCAGACCCTTATAAGAGAATTTGATGACCAGAGTGCTGAAGTGAAGTGGCACTGTGGCAGCAATCCGCCGGTGCCCAGATTTGACGGGAGTTTGATTTCATTAATCACCGCTCATTTATGAGCCTTTTAACAAGCAACAGCTCTTTTAACTAGAGAGGTCGTGGTCAGAGCAGGTCATTTATTAGCCTTTTATCTTCTAGAAGGTCACCCTAGTTGTCGAGACTTGGCAGTTGGCAATCCAGGAGAATTTCTCTGCACCATCTTTCTAATTAATAGTCAAATCAACCCCGTCAAGATCATCAGCAGATTCACGTGTCTTGAAAATGAATTTTCCACAATTATTTATCATCTAATAAAAAAATAAACATAAATTTCTGAACTATTCATTTTAACAATGAATAATCAGCTAACATGACTGCAATTGGGATTTAACTAGGCCTTACAAAACCGCAAAAATCAAAATGCCATTACAAAAATAAGTTACATTACATGACATATTGAGATGGGGTTGCCTGTTGTTGCTGTATTACACCAGCTAACTCAACCCACATAAAATTACTTGTAATAATTTACATTGATCAACATGTCAAGAAGACATAACAGGACTGAGATTGAATTTTCCAACCTAACCGTCCTTGTAATAAACCCAAAAAAAAAAAAAAAGAGAAAATTACATCTTGACAATCTGCAAAAAAAAAAGATCATCTTCTGCTGATCATTTCATCACCAGCTTTTCTTGTGACCATGTTTCTTGAGAGGCCCAGAATGACTGATATTTGTAGTCTTATGAGCAGAAGCCACCATCTTGTTGTCACTCTGTATTCGTAAATATTCTTTCTTCTTCATAGGCCTTCTAATTACATTTGGATTTGACGGTGCCTTGCTCTGCAGTGTTGGAACGATGTACCACCCAATAGATGTGCACAGAATTGCAAATGATCTCCCAAAGAACACCAGAAACAACAAAATCAACACTATTACTGCCGGCAAATAATAACAAGGCTGCCTCCAATGACCCAGCTTAAATATATCACTCCAAGAAAAAGAAAAGCTCCAGCTCCTCTTCATCTTCTTCTTCTTCTCGTTACTGCTATTATTATCTGACTGATTGACTTGCTTATTCTCCGGAGATGAAATTGAAGACTGTAACGGAAACTTATCCTTCAATTGATTTGCGTCTTGCTTTCTTGGGGGGCTTTGGGTTTGGTTGGTATTGTTGATGTTATTGTCTTGCCGCTGCTTGTCCGTTTTCTTCACCTTGACCACAATCGGAACACAATCATCCGAATCTTTGTACACAAAACGAACAAGAGATATTTCATCTGGGTTCACTCGTGAATAAATCTTCTGCTTTTTCTCTTCAAGCTCAGCTAAAAGTGCAGAGAACTTGTCTAGCCCGCTTGTGGCATATGGGTTCTTGCTATGGCTGCTGCTTCGACTTGAAAAGCTGTTTCTTCTTGATGATCTTCGAGGCGTTGAAGGCTCCATCTTCATCTGAATTGAAGTCAATATTAGGCTTTGTTTTTTTTTTTTATTCTCGGCTATGGTTACAGAAGAATTCTCATTTCTGAACAGGGCATGAATTTATATAGTATGGAAACGGCTAAACACACACCACCATAAATATTTAAATAACACAGTGTCTGCTGTGAAGACCAAATCCTAGCAAACTTGGTCAAAATTATTAAGCTATAATTCACAGAAGCTTCCAAGGAAATGGAGTTCGGTGTCGTTAAATTTGACTTCTTGAAGCCGAAGTTACAGAAGGTTAAAGATTATCATTACCCTTGAGAAAGAAATTAAGGGCAAACAAATAATTTTTTTTGAAAGGGTCTTTCATAATTATCGATTTATCATCGTCGTCGCCATCATCAATATAATAGTAAAACTGGATTGAATTAAAATAATAGGATGTGA